>JAIUZE010018448.1:0-12883 GCA_022085475.1 Heliosperma pusillum
TTGTTACAAAACTGAAACCTACCATTAAATATATTCATCATAACAAAGGTGTCTTAAAGAAAAAGGTTCATAACAAAAAGGAAATAATATTATACATAAGAAGTATCTAAAACGGGAGACATATCTCCCTAATAAATACGGAAATAAAAGAGTGTATTACATAATACAATCCTAAGAACCGAATATAGGTCCAAGGTAATTCTTCACTCGCTAGCTCGTCAATGTACCCAAGTATGCACACAAACCTGCCAACCGCATTAAATATAAACACGGAAGCCACAGTCAGTGGGGAGTAACTCCGAGTTCTCCCAGCCACGAAATGTCGAGTTTAATAAAACATGAATAACATAAAAGAGATGTATATGGAAAATACAAAACCTTAACATATACGATATGCTATTCATGTTATGAAACAAATAACTAACATATAACCTAGCATATGAAGGATAAGCTACTCATGCAAGCTATCATGTGAATCGGTTAACAACCTATACCACGAGATAGGGAAGATAGTATTTCAGCTCAGAGGTTACATTTAAAACATGGCCTGGATACAACTCAACCCTAATCATACAAACTATCATGTGAATCAGTTAACAACCGGTAATCCAAACTCTATCAACCTTAGCCGGCTTGCATCTCACCTTCTAAGATTCATAGAATCATCAAACATGAAAGACCAATACGTCTAGAAACAGGCATAAGTTCTTAGTACGGCCAATAGTCGACTTCTGTAACTCGAGGCTATACCACAAGGTAGGTAAACATCCTAGTCCTAGACTGATCAGACCTAGCGACAACAGCTATTCCATTCCCCGTCTCATGACAAAACAGTACACAAGAATCTCTACTAGGCGACCCCTTAGACAGAGTTGGCTAGTACTTAAGCTGGCTCCATTCCCAAAGTGACGCAATTAGCAGCCATCCCCAACTTGGATAAACCCCACCAAGCGGGAACAAAAAAGCTATCAACAGATTGAACATATACTCGTTAAAGATAGTAAGGTCTATCAATGTCATGGTCCAAGGTGCTCATTTAGAATTAGAATGGTCAACACGCCATATAATCATAATTCTCTATGAGTACTTAGTCAACACGACATATATCATACAATTAAACAGTCACGAGAAAAACTTCCTATCATGTGACTAATTGCATATAAATCACATTCAAATATCATATCGCCTCAAATCTACTAAGGCTCATTCATTCATTCATTAAATAAAACTTTACCTGAAGACAAATCCCCGACCCGAGTCCCGCGACGGGTCATCAGTCAAAACGGGGCTGACTAGATCGTAGTTTGACCAAACCCGTTTGGTCAAACCGTCTAGAAACAGAGTCTTAGCCATTTAGGCTTGAACATAAGAACATCATATTCATTTCATGCTATTTCATTCTAATTTCTAACATGTGAATTATTAATTCTTACAAAACCCGCTTGACTTAAAGGATATCAAATTAAACTACAATCTCATGCTATAATTTCTAACATGTGAGAAATAATAATATTATGAAAAACCGTTTAATTAAATAATTTACTTATTAAAATTTCCCACTTGCTAAATATTACAAAACATGATATAATAATAACAATAAACTCAAAAACCGTCACAAGCCCACAGGAGGGCTCACGGGTCATGGGCTGGACCGGGCCTAGACTGGGCCCACGGGCTGGTTTGGGCCGGTTTTGGTCAACATTTCTAAAATCGTTTTCTTAATATTTCCCGCATGCTTAACATATTTAAAACCCGTCAAAACAACAACAAAACAATCAAGTATCGACACAAGCCCAAAGGGCCAATAACGGACTAACCCAGACCGGGCCTGAACCGGCCTGAACCGGCCTGAACCGGGCCTGTTTTCAGCCACCACTCACGGCCACCACTCACGGCCACCACCAACAACAACCCCAAATTTATTTCTAACATGTTTTAATTAACAAACATCCATTTTAACAACCAATTCAACCATCATTCATACTAAAATCATGATTATGAACAAATCATCCAACATGTCAAAAACACTAAATATGTTTAAAACTCATAATACTTAATAATAATAACAACCTATTATGTTACTACATAAAACCGTAAATAACAAAAAGATATGTAACATTAATTCGTCGAGTAACTTGGTAATCGTTACCTTAGCTAGCACAAAACCAAATAGCACCAAAATAAGACCTAAAAACCCGTCTACTAATCTTCTTCTAAAATATACGAGTCATCAAACTCGTCTTCATAATCTTCTCCTATAAGAAATGACAAAAATAACATTATTAGTATTAAAACTTGATTTCAACAATTAAAGTGTTGAAAACGCCGAAGAACGATTATGATTATATTAAAAAAGGTATTAAGTAGATATTAAGTTGATTTAATGAAAAATAAAAAGATAAGTAGTGAGTAAGAGGGGAGTTGGCCCGTTTAATATAGAGGTTTAACGGGAGTCGGGTTTTGAACTTGTTGTTACGGAATTGACTCGGGTTTTATAAATATATTATGGTAAATATCTAGATATTATTAGATATTATGTTAGTTTAATCAAATATCTAGATATTATTAGATATTATGTTAGTTTAATCAAAAGAAAGGCAAATATCTAATCCTAAGAGAAGAGGGAGAGCCGTGTGGAAGGGGAAGAAGTCGGGTCTGTTTTTAAGCGATTTGTTGCGGAATTTAAGTTGACAGACCGATAAAGTTACAAATATCTTAGATATTTGTATTAGTTTAATCTAAAGAAATCAAAAGCCCAAAAATGAGGAAAAAGGTGCCTTGGGGCGTGTGGCACATGTAGGAGTCGGGTTTTGGGTTTGTTTCGGGACTTAAGTTGACTCGGGAATAGTTAAATGAAGTTCGGGTTTAAACCGTATAACCTACTCTTTAATTCCTAATAAATTCAAAATAATTATATTAAATTATCATAAATTCAAATAAATCATAATAAATTAAAATAAATTAAATTTATTATTTTTCAAATATAATTTCGGTCTTTCAAATTACGGGTTGTTACATTAGGACTCATACATACTGATGTATGAGGACCTATGTCAATCAACGCAAGAGACGGATATAGATATTTTATCACTTTCACGGATGATTTGAGTAGATACGGATATGTCTACTTAATGAAGCATAAAAGTGAGTCCTTTGAAAACTTCAAGGAGTTCCAGAATAAGGTTGAGAACCAACTGCAAAGAAAGATTAAAGCACTTCGATCAGATCGTGGTGGCGAATATCTTTCAAATGAGTTTGATCAACACCTTAAAGACTGTGGCATAGTATTACAGTTAACTCCACCTGGAACACCTCAATTAAATGGTGTGTCTGAACGGAGAAATCGAACATTACTTGATATGGTTCGATCCATGATGAGTCACACGGTAGTACCTGATTCACTATGGGGTTTTGCTCTTTTGTCAGCTGCTCTTATACTTAACCGAAGTCCGTCTAAAGCTGTAAACAAGACTCCATATGAGATATGGAAGGGAACGGTCCCTAACTTGTCCTTTATTCGGGTTTGGGGCTGCGAGGCTTATGTCAAGTGGAGACACAAGGATAAGCTCGGCCCGCGATCGGTCAAGACATACTGTATTGGTTATCCCAAAGGAATGTTTGGTCATTACTTCTATTCGCCTACCGAACATCGAGTTTTTGTTCCGGCTAGTGCGAAGTTCTTAGAGAAAGAGTTTCTCGAGAACAAGTCAAGTAATAGAACCTTCGATCTGTCGGAGATTCAAGAACCAACAACCGAGCAACCGATGGAGGAAGATGTTCCTTCAACTTCTGCTACGGTTAATATTCCTCAGGAACCTAGGAGGTCGGGTAGAGTCTCCATTCCTCCAGACAGATACGTTGGTATGGTCGAGGAGAATGATAGAGATGACATTTTGCTCCTAGAGAGTAACGATGTAACACCCACGGCTTTCCCTCGTATATTAAGGAATGAGGTTATAATTATTGCTTATAGAGGGATGTTTTAAACTTCGAGGACAAAGTTTTTTTTAAGGAGGGTAGATTGTAATACCCGTAAAATCCGTCAAAAAAGAAAGAAGAAAAAAAAATTAAGACTAATTATAATAAAGTGTTTAAAGAGGCTAAAATCAATAAGAGATAAAATGGAAATTTAGTAACGATACAATTACCGCGACCTTGAGTCGCTTAATTTAATAATAAATATTATCGTCGAACATTAAAAATAAATAATAATAAAATACATTTCTTAAATTAATTCACCCATGACAAAATAAGAAAAGAACATATACACAATTCTTGTGTCGGTAATTCGTAAAATCGTATTGCATTTTGAGGTTGCACAAAACACCGTCTCGCGCATCATTTTCCGCCGCGCGCAAACCTGACTCAACACCACCTACAACAAAATCCTAGCAGCCATGATGATCCCTAAAATCCTATGGCATGCCTAGAGCAATTGGTCCAATGAGAAAAGAAAAAGACACCCCTCTTTCCCATGTGTGCCACCCCCCTACACCCCTACCCCCCCATCTTCCCAACACCCTTCTTTTTATTCTTCCCATAACCACTCCTATTTACTCATAACTCAATCCCATCAGATTTTCATTCAAAACAAAACAACAACAAAAACATAGAGAGAGGGAGCGCAAGGAAGAAACCAATAGAAGGAGAAGAAGAAGAAGAAAGCTAGGAGGAGGATCTTGCCTAAACACCAAGTTCTTCACCTTGTAAGGACTAAAACACTACACTTTTTTGATTTTATTCTCATTCATCACTTAAACACGAGTAAAACAAATCCTAAAACGAACTATAAGAGTCTCCCTTCATGCATGCATGAACTTAAGCACGTAACAATCATCAAAGTGTCAAATTCGGAGGTTGATTATGAACAGAAGATAAATCGGACTTACGCTTGTTATCTTAGTGTTAAAATAAAGATGTAGTACCTCTGCATGTCTATAACTTTTATACAAAATTTTGTCAGATTATCACGTGTCGTTTGTAAATGAAAAATCATACACTAAAACGTGATTCTGGACAAACCGAATCTGCATGTCCCAATGTTTCAGTCTTCAAATGTAACTTAAAAGATTAATGAAGACAAGCCCTTTTACCACAATAAACTTCAATGAATATAGAGAATTTTAGGCTCTGGAATCAACTCATTTCATTCTCTTAAGACGGATTTATGCATTGTTACTTTTTTTTGTCTTGAAATCCAACACATTCTGTAAAAACATGATTTTGGGTATCTTAAACTCCGTTTTAGACTTAGACCTACAAGTACTTAAAGTTAGTAGACTCATTAAGGAGTCTACACAAACAGACCACGCCTTACAATATGATGTTTTCAATTTATTATGATTTTTACAAGTTCGTTCAATAATCTGGAAAAAACGAGATTAATGAGTATAATAGTTTTACTAGTGAAAACTTGTCATCTTCATAAAAGGCTTTTAAAATTATACTTATTAACATTTTTAACATCCCATATTTTAATATGTTAAACTATTAGGAAATTAGAGCACTTTAGACTTTCGAATCTTGGCATTTCGATTTGTTAAAAACATTTCCCACCTAATAACATATTAAGCCTCGTGTTTGGACAGATTTTGTTAAACTGTAAATTAGTACAACTTAGAGACCTTTTTTAGGCCTTGACTCTGTGCATATTAAAGTTAGAGGACATCTCATGGAATCCAACCCCACAAACCACGTATCCAAATGATTAGTAACGAGAGAGATATGGCAGTTTAAAGTTTCTGTTTCCGACTCAAAAATCGTGGAGGGTAGTTAGGTCAATATAACTTGCTTAAACTCATTGCATGTATGCCTATTGACTAAACCAAACAATAAATGAATTAATAAATCATTCATAAACATTCTGGTCTTATGCTAAATCATATTTATAGACTATAGAGCGGGATGAGTTAGTTAACGGAACTTAACATAATAGAAACCGTATGAAACAAGTAATGTGAAACAAGAAAGTTAAGAACCGACTTGGATACATTAGTAATCGATATTTTATACATATTGTAGACTCGGAATTTATAGAAAAGGCGTTGTAACCATTCTCTAAGCAACCTTGTGAGGTAAGGGAAAACACTAATCCGTACACTATTCTTGAACTATTGAGTATTGTTCCGAATGTTGTAATATTTAATATGCTTGTAATGATTGTTTTTATTAGTTGGAATTATTGTGATGAAATGAATATTGAAGATGATTGATGTTTTCCAATCTCTTGAAAATGGAATCGTGTTTGAAATGAAATAAAGGACTTATGATTTTTAAGAGTTTTGAAAACCAAAACCGTTTGATCTTTTGTACAAGATATGGAAATGTTTAATTTCAAGGAAATGGATTTAATTGTTTAGAAAGGTTTTGATATTGGTTCTGAAATGGTTTTGGTAGAGGGGTAGGTTGTCCCAAATAAGCGACCTCCTATACAGACCTTTTGGTGGGGGTTAGTTGATCGAGACCCCGTCCTCTTATCTTCCTCCTTGGGGTTGGCCCTTGGAGGGGTGTGCACACTCGAGATGTTTGGACAGTTTAGTACATGGTTTGGGGAACCTCGTCTTATCCGGACTAGGGCGAGGGGACCCTCTCCATACGGCCTCTACCCAAGTATACCGACGATGGAAACTTATTGAAAGAAATATTTTCTTTGAAATAAAAATGTATTGGAAGAAATGTGGTTTTGAAAATGTTGGAAACTTATGGAAAGAAATGTTTTCTTTCAAATGGAAAAGGTATTGGAAGAAATGTGGTTTTGAAAATGTTGGAAACTTATGGAAAGAAATGTTTTCTTTCAAATGGAAAAGGTATTGGAAAGAATGTGATTCGAAAAGTTTGGAAACATTGATTATATGAAAAACCACATGTTGTTATTCAAAATTCTTATATCTCATACATTGTTTTGAAAATGTAATTCAAGTTAGTATTATACAACTTACCAATTCTTCTTTTTGGATTGTTTACCTTACTCAACATTATTGTTGACCCTTATTTTGTGGAAAGTAGAGTCGAGAACTCTTGGGGAGAGCGCGCTATCATGGAATATTTGAAGTCTTAACTTTAAAAAAACATTTGATGGTTTTTGAGACTTAGAACTTTGATTTGCTTCCGCTAAATTTGTAATGTTGTAATCGGATTTTAACACCTTGGTTTTTATTCATATGGACTTTTATCCTTTTTTCTTTAAATCATGGTTCTATCACTACATTTGATTACATTGTGGCACACCCATTATCCTATTTTAAATGAAATTGGAATTTTTAAACTAAGAGGATATTGGGGGTGTTACAAACGAACCCGCTACCTATAAAGGTGCCATGACCTGTTCCGACTCTAAGCTATGGCTTGAAGCCAAGCAATCCTAGATGGACTACATGTATGAGAATGACGTATGGGATCTTGTTGATTTGCCTGATAAGGAACGACCTCTTCAGTGCAAATAGCTTTATAAGATAAAGCATTCTGTAGAAGGACAACCAGACACCTATAAGGCACGACTAGTGGCAAAAGGTTTCACTCAAGTGCAAGGATTGCATTATGATGAAATCTTTGCACCCAAAGTTATGCTGCGTTCCATTCGGATAATCTTAGCGATTGCCTGTTTTCATGACTATGAAATTTGGCAGATGGATGTGAAAACCGCCTTCTTAAACGGTTATTTGGAGGAGGAATTGTACATGGTACAGCCCGAAGGTTTCATTGATCCTAAAAATCCTAAGAAAGTGTGCAGGCTTAAGCGTTCCATTTATGGACTTAAGCAAGCTTCTCGGAGTTGGAATCATCGTTTCGACCAGGTGATAAAAGAGAATGGTTTCACTCGATCGGTCGAGGAACCATGCTTGTATGTCAAGTCGAGTGGGAGTAAGATTGTCTTCTTGATATTGTATGTCGATGACATACTCTTGATTGGGAATGACATTCCTCTCTTATCTTCGGTGAAAGTATGGTTAAAGAACCATTTCCAGATGAAAGATCTGGGTGAGGCACAACACATATTGGGGATCCGTATCTATAGAAATAGATCACGACGGATATTATCACTCAGTCAGGAGTCTTATATAGATAAGATTCTTGAAAGGTTCAGCATGACCAACTCCAAGAAGGGGTACCTTCCAATGACTTCTGGGATGCATTTGAGTAAAACTCAGGCACCCAAGACAACGGAAGAGGTCGAGCACATGAGTCGTGTTCCTTATGCATCAGCCATAGGATTGATCATGTATGCCATGATATGCACACGTCCAGACGTGGCATATGCATTGAGTATGACGAGTCGGTACCAAGGCAATCCAGGTGAAACACACTGGATGGCTGTTAAAAACATCCTTAAGTACTTACGAAGGACTAAGGATTGGGTATTGACTTATGGAGGAGATACTAAGCTATGCGCAATCGGTTACGCGGATGCTAGCTTCCAAACGGATCGAGATGACTCGAAATCTCAGTCTGGATTCGTCTTTACTCTTAATGGCGCTGCGGTCAGTTGGAAAAGTTCCAAACAAAGTGTTATAGCAGATTCTACAACTGAGTCCGAGTACTATGCCGCTTCGGAAGCTGCAAAGGAAGCTATATGGATGCGTCAGTTCTTACAAGGACTAACCATAGTTCCTAGTTCGAATGACCCAATCACCATCTATTGTGATAATAGAGGTGCCATCTTCTAAGCTAAGGAGCCTAGGTCTAGCAACAAGTCTAGACATGTACTTCGGAAGGCCCACATGAGCTGATAACTCTGGCAATTATATTGTGAAGTTGATTGATGGTGGGTTCAACGAGCCATAAGTCAAACGGTTGACTGATCGATCACAGATACGAGTTATAAAGATACCTCGTAGGACATCGTGACAACGTTATGGAGTCCTAAATGTGTAAAACATTCGGTGCCAGGTCGTGGATTTGGACGTCCATAGTGTTCCTAGAGTCGATTCTTTTGACTATCGACTGTCTCTTGAGATTAAGGCAATTTTTGGGTGACTTTGGTTTCTTTCTCATGGTCGACCGTAACAGGAGGCTAAGCAGATTTTTACTCGGTCATTTCATACTGTGCTTGTATCTGCAGGATTTGAGTTGAAGAAAATATCCAACCTTTATCAGGTTTTGTTATTTCTCAGGGCCACTCGAGGAGTTGTAACTGAAATGCATGGCCATGCTCGAATAATGATTCGTTTATCAGTTAAGTTACTCTCTAGTCGGAAAAACCACTCTTGATATAGATCACTTGTAAAATACGGCCTTTGTGAATATGAACTTTACAAATTGTTTTACATTGAGTGGGAGAAATTTAGGATATGAGAATCGGTTATCGCACATACACTTGTAAGGACAAGTGGGAGATTGTTGGAGCTAGTGTCCTCCACAGTTAGTGTGATAACGTGTATAAATCTTTTACAGGTTGACAGGGTATACTTAGTATTCTTATCAGTTGATTAACGTTTATCGATAACGGTTGGCTTGCTAGAAGTTTGACGTTATTATCATTTTAATGGCGGTGATCAACTGGTCCCTAAAAGTCACACCTAAAGGATGTGTTTGAGAGATATGATTATATGAAAACTATAATCATATTGATGCCTTATATGACTAATAGGTTAGTCGATGTATATGACTAAAAGGTTAGTCAATGTAATAATGATACGATTATTTAATACGATTAAATAATATTAGCTGAGACGAATTAAATGTTAATTCGTAATTGAATATAAATTGTTATATCTAATTGATGTATATAATGTAATTATTTAATACGATTAAATAATGTAAGCTTAAACAAATTAAATGTTAATTCGTAATTAAATATAAACTGTTATATTTAATTAGCAAAATTATAAATATACGATATTTATAATTGACATATATATTATGCGATAATGTCATAATAAATGATGTCAGACTGGTATTAATAAATCGACTACAAGATGTTGTATGGACTTATTAATATGTGACAACATAAATGACAATAATAATACATATACATTTTATACATTAAAATAAAAAGAAAAGCTAACAACCTAAAAACAAGTAGAGGAAAAAGAGGGAAGACTCCTCCCCTTACTCTACCTCTATTTGGACGGTCAAAGGAAGAAAAAAAAGAGTTTGATATAAACTCTTCTTCTCTACATTCTTATCATAATTTTTCAAAAAAAATTAGCAGTAATTTTTGGTATTCATTCTAGCACAAGAAAAGGCATTTCTCAGAGCATCTTGGGTGCAACAATTAGGAGAATATCGATCTCGATATTTGTTCTTAGGCCATATTGCTAGGACTGGAGGTTGATTCTAATCTCTATGTTTTATAATTATGCATTTCGTTTATGACTCGTATTTCATATATTATAATTTCGTTATAATCCTTAAATTTTATGATGAAATATACCGATATTTCTCACAGCAGCTATGGCGATTAGTTAAGCTAACCGCTCTAAATATACTCGACATATAGTGTAACATTATTACTGTAATATTGTTACTGTAACAATAATACAGTAACATGTGAACTGAAACTAAAATATTGAACTGAAATTGAAATGATGTACCACATTGTATATTTGATGGTAATAATTATAATCGTGTTTTAGTAACAGTTTAATGTGCTAGATTAACATTTAATGTGTTACACTAACGTTTTAATGCGTTACAGTAATGGGAAACTTGTTGACCTTGCGTTACAATAATATAAGGAGAATTGTTGGCGTTAGATTAATTATTTTCTGGTACAGTTGTGACTGTTTTTATGGCGTAATATATCATTACTTTTGTTCTCTACGCATTGACAAACCATAAATATATCATTATAAACTATTGTACTGTTTTGGTTATAATTTTTTCAAAGAATCCTCTTCATTTTTCAGGATTAGTAGAAGGACACGACCTTTTATTATTATTATTCATTTATTTTAAAAGTTTGAATAGTTCGTTTAAAAGCTATTCTCAAATGGGTATGAGTTCAAACCTCATATAGCCCCTATTTATTTTAAGATTGTATTGTAAACCTTTTAAGCGACCATATAACCTAATATATATGACAGATTGTGTGGTCTACACCACTTTGTTAGTTTAGCTTATTGAGAACGTTGTGCATTACTCTTCTTTTTTTTGTAGTTGACGATGAATTGTAACAGTAGTACTGTAACATCATTTACTCGTTAAAGTAACAATGTTACAATATCATCATGTATTCATCAAGGTAATACATAAACAATATTAAAAGTTCCAATTGAGTACAAAGTCGTTCAGGTGCTTCTCATATGCTAAAATTAGGGATATGAAATGGCGAAACTGAGTTTCTTTGTGCTTTGTTAAATATAGCTAACTTTATGAAATCGTTCATGTTATAAGATCATTTTTATATTATTCACTATTTATATCTGTTCTTAGTGTTTGTAAAAAATAATTAGGGTTATGATATTTGTTTTTATCGAAATTAAGGTAACTATGAGGATTAAATTAGCTTTTGTAAAATACTCGACACATGTTACTGTAACAGCATTCCTGTTGTGACATCCCTCGCGAATACGGAAATATAAAACAACAAGCATGTGAATTATATAGCGGAAATATGAAGTTTTAAAAACTTTTATACATGCAAGGAAGGAAAATACGAGGAGTGCCATAATATTACAAACTAAATGCGGAAATACAACAAAGAGACGGGGTCTCTTAAAATGTTAGCAAAGAACAAGTGTTTAGCAAAACTAGCTAAAATCGTCTAGAGGTGAAACTTCCAGGGACAACGCCCGCTAGCTCACACCCGAACCCAAAATAGTCAAAAGCAAAAAGCCATCCACGCAAGCAACCTGTTCATCCATGAAAAACATGAACGCCACAATCAGTGGGGAGTAACTCCGGGTTCTCCCAGCCATATCACATTAAACGTACATATAAGGAAATACAAAGGTAAAATCATGCATATAGAGATATACATGTGAGTTACAATAAGATTAGATAGGCAATCCAATATATAATGATAAGATCATGTGGAAATCAAATCCGAAACCATCATGTTATTCAAAGACTCGGGAAAGACACTCTTAGGCAACCGAATACGCTCACTAGGGCTTGCATCTCACCGTTAGCGGTATAAGATTGATAAGATTGAGACTCGACAGACAAACCAAGTCAAGTCATGCGATGATCACAATAAATCCAACATATTATCATCCATTCACGAACCAAGACATTGACGGTGTCCAATCATGCAATGACCATGAATAATATCATGAAATCACGCATTCAAAGGCGACGACACAAAGACGACAACTCTCACGGTAAATGAAACGCACTAGCATCGTGTACATGGCAAGTATGATTAACAGGCATCCACGGGATAAGCATTTCCCTGAACTCATACACGATCAACATTTCGTATATGTAGACTAATTTCCTCCAGGTAGCACGACGATATAAATATCCGGTCCTAGTCTAAATCTGGCCAGAATCTCGGAATAAACCATTTTCCGATTCGACATGCGATGACGTTTCGCATCCAAGACTCGGTCTTACACATGACGCCGAGTACCCCAAATTCGGTAGATCAATTCACGAAAGAGGCGGAAAAGAGCTCAAGCCTCATAACAAGCGGTACGCTACATTCAAATAACACCACCTCGCAAGTATACAACATTTGACGGCCGGGTCGAACAACGCATAGCGTTCAACTCCCAACAACGTCGTCATATGCCCACTACACATGCAATTAAGCAGTAGGATACCTCTCCGTTCCGACATTCCAGCCTTACGAACGGGAAGGTCGCCAAGGGAATGAGAGTACAAAGCACAAGACAAAATAGTGCTCAAACCGTATCATTTGTAAAAACCGACTCAAAGTGGGACATAGCAAAAACCGTCACAAAAAATGTGATACAAGCGAATGAAATATCATATATCC
>JAIUZE010018450.1:0-29831 GCA_022085475.1 Heliosperma pusillum
TGAACAGGTTGCTTGCATGGATGGCTTTTTGCTTGACTATTTTGGGTTCGAGTGTGAGCTAGCGGGCGTTGTCCCTGGATTAAAACACCTCTAGACGATTTTAGCTAGTTTGCTAAACACTTGTTCTTTGTTAACCTTTTGAAGAGACTCCGTCTCTTTGTTATATTTCGTACTTAGTTTGTAATATTTTGACACTCCTCGTTTTATTTAACTTGCATGTATAAAAGTTTTTAAAAACTACCTATTTCCGCAATATATTTCACATGCTTGTTTGTTTTATATTTCCGCATTCGCGAGGGTTGTCACATTGGTTCAAGGAACGTAGGTATAAGTATAAACAGAAGTGTCCTATAAACTGCATGCGGATTGTAACTAACATGGTTAAGTTTGTAAAATTTGTTTTTGATCCGGGTGACAGCATTGGGTTCGAAATTTGAGGTCCAATTCACAAAAAAAGTGGGACAGAATGATATAGGAGCAAAGGGTACAGATTCCTAGGCTGAGTATTATACACGGTTTCCTCGGTTTCCTAGGAAGGGTACAAGACACGGTTTCCAAAACCGTGTAGGATTAGTTAATTAGTTTATTTTATTTTGTATAAGATTAGGAAATCTTGTTAGTTTCCTAATACTAGCAAAATTTGTTATTTTATTATTATAGTTTATTTCCTAACTAGTTTGGGTAAGTAGGTTATTATCTTAATAGGAATAGGAGTTTGATTGTAGTAGTATAAATAGGAGCTCATTAGCTACCAAATTTGATACGTTAGAATCGAGCAATAAAATTGTTTTGGTTTGTGAACCCTGTTTTAATTAGACTTGCGAGTTTAATTAAGTTGATCAACCTTGGGAGGCTGATTCAAGTGACTCGAGTTCAAATCCTTGGGAGGCTAAGAGCGAGATTCACATTACTATCCGTTTTACCTTACAAATTCACGAGTTTTACCTATTATAAAAGTCAGTTCCGCTGCCAAATTCAACAGTTCAGCACACTGTAGCATCCAGAATTCAAGTAGTTTACCCTCACAAAACAACAGTCCTCCGAGCTGTTGCATTTACCCAGTTATTTTACATCACTTCAATTCCTACATGTGCCAATGTCACATTATTACTTGACCATATATACATATATACGCCTTGATGTGGTCGTTATACACCAAAAATAAAACCTAAGTCTACTAACTAAGAAGATAGCGGAAGTAGGGTCGATCTCCACATGGAGGAAATTAATTAACTGTAATCTAAATCTGCAAGTAACAATCTCGGGGGTTTTTGAAAAGGTTTTGCTAAACTAAATAAGATTAAAGGAAGAGAAATAAAGATAGAGATAAGTCAGATAAAGAGAGAAATATGCTAGGATTCGGTCCACTGCAATATCGGCATCTACGGGTCAACTAAGTCAGTCAATCTATCAATGAGAAGAGCAATGGTTTTCTCCTCTCGGTCTCAAACCACCCTAGGGATTTTCCTAATTAACTCTCGTCCTCTTAGGAGTCACCTATCAATTCTAAGCAAGCCTTCCCTTCCAATCTCTCGATCCAGGTCAGGGTTAACTACCTAACCTAGTCTCCTGCGTGCACTCATTCGACTAAACCTCAATTAAATTGCTTAAACTGATTCTCATATTCAATACTAACTAAAATAATCTATCCTAACATGCCTCTACTACAGTTTCCCTCATCCCAACATACAAGAGAATTAGCTACTCATATTACTAACGATGCTAACTAAGACTATTAAACATATGACAAGAGACATAATAAAATCGTAATTGACAAGCATGAATAATAACAAAACAGTAATTGAGAAGAGTAACAGTAATTGAGACTAAACAAAGGTAAGAGTAGAAGAGAGAAAAGAGGAAAGGAGTTTACAATCTTAGCAATCCGGCGTAAAGAACAAATCCTACGTCGATTAACCCGAATGCAAACCAAAGACAAAGTTTAGAAACTAATGGAAGATTAATGCTAATGATTCCGAACCCTAATGGTTCTGTGTCCTAATGACTCTCCCTCCATTCTAATGACGATGAATAAGAGTTTATATAATGCAAAACACGACTCTTAAACCCTAATTAAGCTATGGACTAAAAGCCCATGATAGATTCTACTCGATCGAGGGAAAATACCACTCGATCGAGGACTTTATTGGAGGAAATCACTCGATCGAGTAACAATTCTACTCGATCAAGCAACTTTTCAGCAGCAACCACTCGATCGAGCACAGGACAGCTCGATCGAGCAACTCTTCACTTCAATGCACCTCGATCGTCCAAAGTTATAATCGATCGAGGTCTTTTGGCCTATCGTGCAGTGTTGGACACGGCTTTGGACTTGAATGCGAGCGGTTTCACGCTTTCCCATGCAGAAGCTTCTGTTCCGTTCCTTCCATTCTCCTAAATGCATGCAAAGTGGACTGTTTCAACTCGGTTTCTGCTACTATGTAGCTTGTACCTACAAATTAGTAATGAAAGTACAAAGTAGCCAAATAGGGGCCTATGGTGATATAATATCACCTAAATGACATAGAAATGCGTGCATAAATGGACTAGAAAGTCTATATAAAAAACACGCATCAAACTTCCCCAAACTAAACCTTTGCTTGTCCTGAAGCAAACTAAATGCAGCTATATGAAACAAAATAAACCTAGGGGAATGGAGCAAGTCTCAGAGCTAGCTACATGTCAATTCTAAACAGTTTAATGCACTCATTCAATCGTTACAAAGCTTAATACGAAGATGAACGAATTTATACAATCTAGGAAATAAATTAGACTTCGACCTTGCAAGACTCATCCAAATTCGGACTCTCACGGATCACTCTTCTCTGAACAAGCAAATGGTAAGTAAATATGTATAAGAAGGAGAGAAGAAAATATAGTCACTCACCTAGACTACGACCGACACAACATGCATTGCTAACTAACATGAAAGTTGATTCAAGCACCGTACACACGCATAACCACCGTTCAAGGACAATCACGTGCCGAACATTTGCAAAAATATGGATATGTGAGGCTAATTGGTAAGAAGGGGCAAAACAATTAATGGAAATGTGAGGGTAAATAGCCAAGCTAGTATCTAACAAGACCGTAATAGAACTCGTTCCACTCTTCCAACTATCAAAATTAAGCTCGATGCCTTAACATATATAGGCATATACAACACAAATCCCAGATAACACCTCAACAAAATAATGATAAGCACAGGAGGTGTAATCAACAAAACTTCAGCCAATTATTTTTTCAATATATTTTTTCATTTTTTCTTTCTTTTCTATTTCTTTTTCTTGGCTGGTCGAGGAAAACCTCTCGATCGAGTGGATTAAGTCACTCGATCAAGGCACATAAACACAAAATCTGCTCGATCGAGCTAAACAAAGTACTCGATCGAGACACTATTCTCACTTCTCTTCTTTTTCTCGTAAATACCCACTCCAATCAATGAAACGAGCCAAAAACTGACACAATGACATAAAATACCTCGACTACTAAACTAGCTCGGCAAAGGTAGGCTACGTTTAGGATGTAGTTTAAGGGCAACAGGCAGATATGGCTTTATGTGGAGTTAATGGGGTAAAATGAGGAAAAGGGAGATGCAAATATTCTCAAAACACGTAATACCGACCACAAACCCAATGCGTGCAGGCAATGAGAAATCAAAATTCATATACAAGCAAATGACACGAGGTGTGGGGAGTAACTACTCTCATTCCTAGATGAACTGGTCATGGATGTCACCAGTTATAGGCTCTAAAACTCAGAATATATAAGTAGTTTGCCAAAATGTTGAGTCAAGTCTAATAATCAAATTTAAATTCCAAGACAAAATTCATAGTTCACTATTTCGATTTTACTACGTAAATCAAGAAAGGTGCAAAGAATAGCATAAAATAGACTTGTAGTGCAATTTCATCATGAACACAGCTCCAATCCGACTCGACTATATGCAAAAATAAACGTGATATTTTTGATTTTTTCAAAAATTTTCTAATTAACATGAATTGTAAACGTGAATGCAATACAAATGCAATTGCAGACGCAAAAGGATGTAAAACACTTCCCCAAACCAAAACAGACAATGTCCTCATTGGCTAAAGCACAAAAGCATATAAGGGAAAGGGAAAGGGAAAAAAAAAACAACCTACTACATGTTCCTAATGAATGAAATATATATGAAGAATGGAAAAAAAAACAAAAGGAACAGAAGAACTCACAAAACAAAGCTTCCCCAAACCCGCATCAAACTGGGGGTCGATCGAGTAGAAATTCTACTCGATCGAACACATCTTCAGGTAGAACCGCTCAATCGAGTGGTATTTTTTACTCGATTGAGCACTTTCGCAATTGCACGGCCTTCAACGTTGAGCAGCTGATTTCCTCTTCTTTCTCCTGCAAGATCGATACACAACGATACCCACAAGTACTAAAAGAAAGTCTAGCAGGAAAAATAAATTGTCTATCTAAGCTACGGATTATCACGTAGTAGTCTAATAGTCTAATTGTCTAATGAAAACGCGATAAATTGTTTTTACAAATTGCACGGGTTTGCAAACCCGGCTAGTAACCAAATAGTATCGTGACAAGGCCAGCGTCATGCCTTTGGCTTGCGGAAGTTCCCTCAGCTGTGGTAATTTCCACCTTCTTCTTCCACACATACGGTCTTTGCTGGGAGTCTAGCTCCACTTTTGAACTACTCGAACATGTGTGAACTTCTTTCATCTTTGCTGGTACGGTAATCTCAACAGTCGAAGACGGAATCAGGAGTACTCAAGTCTTCCTCCTGAACAGTCTTATCTATCCCTCTCTACCTGCGCATACACAACTATAGAGAGAAAGATAAGAACAGTCTTAAGGAATTATAAATTCCTTAAGACGAGACAGAAATAAATAACAGAAAATTAAATTGCCTCCCCGGCAACGGCGCCAAAATTTGATGTGGTCGTTATACACCAAAAATAAAACCTAAGTCTACTAACTAAGAAGATAGCGGAAGTAGGGTCGATCTCCACAGGGAGGAAATTAATTAACTGTAATCTAAATCTGCAAGTAACAATCTCGGGGGTTTTTGAAAAGGTTTTGCTAAACTAAATAAGATTAAAGGAAGAGAAATAAAGATAGAGATAAGTCAGATAAAGAGAGAAATATGCTAGGATTTGGTCCACTGCAATATCAGCATCTACGGGTCAACTAAGTCAGTCAATCTATCAATGAGAAGAGCAATGGTTTTCTCCTTTCGATCTCAAACCACCCTAGGGATTTTCCTAATTAACTCTCGTCCTCTTAGGAGTCACCTATCAATTCTAAGCAAGCCTTCCCTTCCAATCTCTCGATCCAGGTCGGGGTTAACTACCTAGCCTAGTCTCCTCCGTGCACTCATTCGACTAAACCTCAATTAAATTGCTTAAACTGATTCTCATATTCAAGACTAACTAAAATAATCTATCCTAACATGCCTCTACTACAGTTTCCCCAATCCCAACATACAAGAGAATTAGCTACTCATATTACTAACGATGCTAACTAAGACGATTAAACATATGACAAGAGACATAATAAAATCGTAATTGACAAGCATGAATAATAACAAAACAGTAATTGAGAAGAGTAACAGTAATTGAGACTAAACAAAGGTAAGAGTAGAAGAGAGAAAAGAGGAAAGGAGTTTACAATCTTAGCAATCCGGCGTAAAGAACAAATCCTACGTCGATTAACCCGAATGCAAACCAAAGATAAAGTTCAGAAACTAATGGAAGATTAATGCTAATGATTCCGAACCCTAATGGTTCTGAGTCCTAATGACTCTCCCTCCATTCTAATGACGACGAATAAGAGTTTATATAATGCAAAACACGGCGCTTAAACCCTAATTAAGCTATGGACTAAAGGCCCATGATAGATTCTACTCGATCGAGGGAAAATACCACTCGATCGAGGACTTTATTGGAGGAAATCACTCGATCGAGTAACAATTCTACTCGATCAAGCAACTTTTCAGCAGCAACCACTCGATCGAGCACAGGACAGCTCGATCGAGCAACTCTTCACTTCAATGCACCTCGATCGTCCAAAGTTATAATTGATCGAGGTCTTTTGGCCTATCGTGCAGTGTTGGACACGGCTTTGGACTTGAATGCGAGTGGTTTCACGCTTTCCCATGCAGAAGCTTTTGTTCTGTTCCTTCCATTCTCCTAAATGCATGCAAAGTGGACTGTTTCGGCTCGGTTTCTGCTACTATGCAGCTTGTACCTACAAAATAGTTATGGAAGTACAAAGTAGCCAAATAGGGGCATATGGTGATATAAAATCACCTAAATGACATAGAAATGTGTGCATAAATGGACTAGAAAGTCTATATAAAATACACGCATCACGCCTCTATATTTTTCAAACTCGCAAAATTAGTTACTCATCTCACACGACAAAACTTGCTATTTGACTTAATAAGCTCATAAATCTCAACTTCTTCCCAAATATATCCATATTTTTTCCTAATAACAACAATACTCACCATAAAATTACTCCCCATGCTATAAAATCTGTCTAACTCATGCATTAACACCATTATATATGTAAGACTATGCATTAAAAAATAATGATATGCAACTAAAACCCATATGACATCCAAATAGTTCAAAACACAAGCAAAGGGCCAACATAAAGGCCACTCTGTTCGGTTCCCAAACCACTCTACTAAGTAAAGGTAAGGCGGAATCATTGTATCGAGTCACTCAGTCGAGTAGGGTCAATGGCTGTGTACCCAAAAGTTGCTCGACCGAGTACGACCCATTCAGTTGAGTACTCTATCTACTTGACAACGTCAAAATGTGTCGTGTATATTTAAGTTTGTTAAGTCTACTTTTGTATTACATAAGGGTCGTTAGCATGTGTTTCATGTTAACTTAGTTTGTCTCGGGTTATTTATAATTCCGATAATAAAACTGACTAAGGCTATTCTTTCATCTACCCCTTGCCTTTGTCACATTTCTCACACTTTTTATCTCGACTGCGAGCTAGGTGCTCCTACGTTACCTCAGACCTAATCACCAACGGTCTTTCTCGAGGTCTAGCATTACCATGTCTATCTATCACCACCCTTGCAGCAGGATTAGTCCTCGATCTCTTCGCTGAATGCGTGGCTAGAAATCTGGCTTCTTCCTCCCCTTCAGTCAGATATTTGGACTTCTCTTTACCGCTTTCATAGATCTTATAGTCCACAGGCTCACGGTTCCTTAGCTTCTCGCGCTCTTTTGGAGTACTAGCCTTCCTCCATCGCAAATATGAGTCAGATACCCATATAGAACCAACAGGAACGGGAATGAACCACATATTCTGTTGCACCCATCTAGCGGCCCATTCCAAGCCAGGAATGCAAAGTGAGCGAGTTGGGTCCAAGGATGATGACCTAGTGACTGCCCTGAGATGCCACAATGGCACAGTCCATCGGATCAACGGGCCGCCTTCACCTTTCAGCTTATTTTCCCAGTAATTAAGAATCCTGGTGAAATCAACCATATAGAGCCTGGTCCTCATAGTGATCGAGCGAGCACGATATCCTTGAACGTTAACTGGGGGCTCGATCAATCGCAGGCGCTCCATCAACCATATCTGGAGCAAGCAAGAATGTCAAAACAAAACAAAAACAAAAATAGAAAAAAAAAACGAACAAAAAGAAAGGGTTCTTACCTGCAAGACGATAGGACTCCCCAGATATGGAAGCTCTCGATTAGCCTTTCTGTTATCAAGGCCAAGGATAATCTCTCCTAAACAAAGGCAGGATGGGCCTTTGCGCAACTCCATTTGTTCCACCAAACTCAAGAAAAGAGGATCCCCCCTCATATCCTTGTAAATGTGCCCTTGGAAAATATAGCCATGCAGAAGGCAAAACCCAAAGGTCGTGCGCCTCGCAACATATGATAAAGAAGGGTCCTCCCTATCTATGAATCACTCCATAAAGTCATGCATACGGACACCTTTTGAGGTAACATATCGGTCTACCTCAGCTTTAGTTAATCCAAGGAGGTCCCTGAATTTATTCTTATACCCTTGGAAGTTAAGGGGTATAACTGGAGCATCTTTTGGGTCTCATCCTCCAATGGCAGCTATTTCTTCAGGGAAGGGATAAATATCACCTCCAGGAAAGGCAAATATATGTAATTCTGAGTCCCAGTACTCAAGGCAAGCATCAAGGAAGGGCCTTACAACTTTCACCAATTTTAAACTCAAGATTGTCCCTATATTGTACGCATCCATGTCATGTTTCTCAACATGAGTGAACTCATTTGCCCATTATTTGAGACGGTTTTCAAAAGCATCCATTATATTGAAAGATTTATGAGATTAGGGAATTTTTATGTAAGAGACGGATTATTGAAGGAGGAATTGTGTGAATAAAACCTTCAACTGAGCTCGCTATATATACTATTCGTCTTTTCCTAATTTTAACCGGGGTATGATCAGCCCAGGAAATGACGCAGCAACACCTGCGCCCTTTCGAATAGTAGCAGCTCCTGCTGTGCCTCTTCCTCAAGCTTTTTCTCAGGATTTCCAGATTTTGCACCTTCCTAAATCATGTTCGTTTATGATTCCTATTCCTATAGGATATGGGTTTGGCAATTATACCGAGTTACCAAGGTTTTTATGGATTTTCTAATCCTTGCCGGGTTCGGTTTTCCAGACAATAAATCGACATTTTGGCCAATTACGCACACTTATTCATTTTCTAGTTCTTTTCTTTTTCTAGGAAAATCATTTCGTTTCCATTTTTATAAACTTATACTCCCTCCCATCCAAACCAAAGGTTACATGGGAGGGAGCACAAGTTTTAAGAAAAAATTGATAAAGGAAGGGTAGTATTGGAATGGAAGTAGGACCACTTGAATATTTAATGTTAGTTGGGTGGGTGGGGTAATGGCATATTGTGTAAATATATAGGGTAGATGAAGAGTATTCGGTCTTATTTGTTACCCAAAAAGGAATGGGTAGTTTGGTTTGGATGGTCCAAATAAGGTAAGTGTAACCTTTGGTTTAAATGGGAGGTAGTATATTTCTTTTAATTTCTTTTTTTCAGGGGGTAACCCTCCCCATTGTCGGTCATATTTTCACACTTTCACATTTTTATACATTTTTTTCGCATCTTCAGGCACACATTTTGCGCTAGTTTAGGCTACCGATATGTCACATGTAAAATGTTGGAGTAGATTTTTTTCTATATACTACATGTAATTTATGTGAATTCAATATAAATTATGGCAGCATGACCGCGGAAACCGTTAGCTACCAAACCTATCTTTAAGCTAACCTGCATGAACAGAAGATATCTTCCAGCAAAAGCACTCAGGCCGTCGTAACACAGTCAAAAAAGGGAATATATACATCAGACTGGGGGCTCTCTCCCAAAATCAAATCCAAAAAGGAAAGGAAGAAGCTTCGTCAACAGCCTCTCCCCCTTGTCTCCGATGTAAATCGAAGATAAGAACAACCACAACCAGAGTCGAGCCCTCTTCTCAGCAGTACAAGAAGAAGGAGCCACCATCTCTCCACCTATCCTCACTCTCGTCGGACTCATACCCGCAAAGTAGTGTCTAACGTAAGAGCTCAACACCAACCTAGGTAGAGCAGCCGCCCCTGCCGGCAGGTTCCAGCCTATCAGTTGTCTCGCCTCCTCCGAGTCAACCCTCATGGCCGCCGACGGCCTAGCTCTCCTCTCCACACGGCAAACTAGAAATCATGTTGTAATCCTCCAAGGTGACTCCGACCTCCCAAAAAGGCACATGGAAAGTCGAAGTCGTATACCAATAACGATCCAAGAAGGCCCAAATAAGGCAAAGGTTAGCCCGAATCGTCATCGCCCTGATCAACCTCCAAGCTCGGACCAACTCTCTGAAGGCTCCTCCCCCAATGAGGGCCTTCTCTTCCTCGGTCAGCTTCTCATAGCCTCCATCATGGTCGTGTAGCCAGAAAAGGACCTCATGTTTCCGGCTTCCTGCAATTTGAATCAAGAAAGCCATTTAGCATTTTATATTTCAAAATAAGTGGTAATCGGATATGGAAAGTGAAAAATCAAACACAAAGGCTTACCATGCTCTGTGTCGTCCTGTAAGACAATTGGCTCTTTGCTGCCCAAATGAGATGTCTACCATCCCATTTCTCAGCCCACTCAGGTGCGCCCGCCAAATGGTGTTCACCTCGTCCTGTAGTAATCCTCCTCGGGCCCTTATCCTCAGCCGCCCCAGCCTCCTGCACCACCTCGGCTGGTATATATTCTCCCACACGGGAAGAAGAAGGCTCAGGGTCTTTGTCCATAGGATCTCTCCCTGACGTAGAAGGAATGTCACCTGCACAATCCTCAGCGGTTTCAACATGTCAACGTTTCTAACGTGTAAAACATTTCAAGCAAATCCTAGGCTGTTTCAAACAATGTCAAGCACATTTTAAGACGTTTCAAGTCATTTTCAAGAAGTTTTCTGGTCATCTTTGACTATTCTTTCGAAAACCCGACTACACATGTAGGGTAGGGTCAACTCAAGTCTAAATTCAAAGCCTCATTATTGGTTTGAGTCAAAAATTTGACAGTTTGCTATAATAGCGGTTATGCCCTAGAAAAGCGTCCTGCAAAAACCATCACAAACTGAAAATCTAATGCTACAAAAAGTTTACCCATTACACAAGGGTTCCAGAACACCAAGTTTCATCCAAAACGAGCTACCATAAGGAGGTTTTCGAGGCAATTTTCGAGTCAGTGAGTAACCGTCTCATTTGTTCAAAATTCAACAAAACCGAAAAACAAGTACATGGCCATGTTCCTAACAAGGCCAATTGTTTATTCCTAATGTCAATTTCTATCATACAAATCAAATGGAGCAAGAATCCCTAATTTTCGAGTTATTTGGAGAAGGAAACCCTAATATTCAATCCAAAATCAATCAAATATAAGCGATTAAAGCAAGATTGATCACATACCTCGGTTTGTCATGGCTTATGGAGTAATTAGAGCAAGATTTCCGCAAGTTTGGTTGAGTTTTGAGAGATATTTGTGTTTTTATGTTTTCAAATGAATGAATAGAACCTCCGTCTGATCGCGTCTTTATCAGACACGGAAAAGCTCAAAAAGAAGGAACGCATAAATAGCTGCGCCTCTGCCAAAGGTCGCAGCTCTTGCTGCGCCCTTTCCCCAGCGGTGCTTCGCCTAAACTTGAAAGTTGGTTACAAGTTCGTTACTTGTGGGCCCAAGTCTTATGCGCCTTTTCTCCAACTTCTATTTTTCATAATTTGGTTCTTTTTTAAACACCCGTGTTTTGACTAGCTTCAAAACCATCACATCATCTCAGCAGAAACCTACTTTTTTCCGGATACACAATCCATGGGCCCATCTTTTATCATCAAGATATTTGTTCGCCACAACCAAGCAGATTCTAGAAATGATTCTATCCTGACAGAATCTTTCATATATCAAGTTTCAACATATATTTCTTCAAACGAGAGTTCGCTTGAAGACAGAGACAGGCCGATTCTCACATGTGAACTTATCCCCAACGGCTGGCGAGCCTCAGTACGCATCTTATTCCCATAGGCTGGCGAGCCTCATTACGCATACTATCTCCAGCGGCTGGCGAGCCTCGTTACGCGCCAAATTCAGACGGCTGGCAAGCCTCACATCGCACCTTAGTCCAAATAAAAAGATGCTTAGGTATGACTCCTTCTTATGGCTGGCGAGCTTTTATACGAAGTCTAGTGGACTTTAAACGACCCTCTCCGATTGTCGACGGACCTTAAAATGTTCCAGACGACAGGTCCTTGGTTCAAACCCCTTGAACCGCCTCGTGTTGCCAAAGTTGTCAGGTTGTAATCTTCGATTGACCTGATGTCTATACTTTGACTTTTGCCTTGTCCAAGCCTTAGTCAAAGTGGAGGCTTTGTAGATACCTCAGTTCTACACCTTCCGCCAACCACCCAGTGATGATTGGGCTGCATGTTTGGTATGTGAAATGATTTATGACAGTGCATAAGCTTATCATCAAATGATAGCTCAAATACTTGTGTCTACCCCTTGGTCGTCATCTAGGTGTCGATACGGTCGTTTTGACAGTCATTAGAGTTTATTTGGAGTCCGGGTTAAAAACCGCTTCATTTTCTATAAATCGTCTTTTAAAACCGGTTTTGAACGCTCGAGAATATTCCGGATATTTTAATATTTCAAAACTTATCTTTCTTGGTAAAATATATCCGTATTTTATTAAAAAAAATTCGAAATCTACTGCAATTCCACAAAAGAAACGCGGGAATCTTTCTTTCAAAGTAGGAAACTGCTTGGGCAATGACGCAGTGGGCGCTGTGCCTCCTCTAAGAGTCGCAGTGCCTGCTGCGCCTCTTCCCTAGTTGGTTTTGCTTATTTCCGGAATATTTTCTAGATTTCTTTCCGTGTTCGAGGCATTCCAAAACTTTTCGGATTTCTCCCTATAAAAGGAGAGGTTCGTACTCACTTTTAAAGCACACGAGTGTTCCGCCCCTTCTCTTCTTTCTCTTTGCATTCTAGACCTTGCTCTAAGCTTTTGAGATCTACGTGGTCGATTGGGTTCTTGTCAAGTTTTGCATTTGACTTACCAATTTGACCCACTACACTTAATCAATCAATCATTCAATCGATTTCTGATCCTCTTACGAGGACACTTTCTTTACATTCGAGTCGAGCTATCACTAAAACGCAACTTCGCTAATCTCCTTTCGTCAACATTTAAGTCTGAGGGTGTTTAATCCCATATTTTATTTTGTATCTTGTATCATGTAAGATTCATGTCGGATTTATGCTCAAATCTTTTCAAAACCTTTATTAGTTTTTTTTATTATTTTTTATAAATCGTCTTTTAATCTAATTTCATATTTAGATAGTTTGTCTTGACTTAGGTCCCTAATAATCAATATTAGTGGGTTTTTGTCGTCTTTTAGATCAAATCGTTTCTTTAGAGGTTAGATATGTTCATATCTAGTCTTTGGATTCGTCTTTGACACAAATTAGTGTAATTAATAAACCGTAAATACACAAACGAATAGTAACGGATTGCGATTCTGGCTTCACAGCCAGAACCCAACTCAAGAACGGACGCATGGAGTGTTACGCCTCTTCTAGAGGACGCATCACACACTGCGCCTGTTCTGGGTTAGATTATGTCTCTGAACTTCCTGATGCGCTTCGAAGTAGCCTTAATTGCTTAATTAATCAACTATTAATTCTAGTATTGCTGCTAATCTATTCGTTTAGTCTTTAATTCTTTCTTTTCTTTAAACCTTTCTTTTGACGTATTTCCGACATAGATCCTGGAATCCGTTATAATCTTTGTAATTCTATTTAATCATTGTATTGTATGATTTAATTGCCTTTCATATGTAATCAATCTAATTCCTATTTTGACTCAATTGATTGCTAAACTACGTGTTCAACCGGCATTGTCTAAGCTCACATGTTAGGGTTAAAACATGGATGTTGCATAGCATGCATATAACCGACAACATATCAAGTACAGAAGAGTTTCCCTAATCATTAGTAGATGCTGCTATCGAGGCGGGCGGGATTATGTGTTCGATTAAAGAACTTCCTAATACGTACCCTCACCCCTTACTCCAGATCTCTTTGAGCACCCGTGTTCATTGACATCCACGAGAGTCATTCTAGACATAGAATGTTAAGAGTAACGAGTTCTTAGTGTTCATGTCATTACTTTGTGTCATGATATGGCATAAAGTATTCGAACGGTTCCAACTTCCCACAAAAGTCGGTGGCGACTCCACAAATGCGTATCTTTACGCTTGTCCCTCGTTTCTCCATCCGTGGTTCCCCGTGCATCACGGTTTGGAAAGGATCACGAATCCGTTTATCACACTCACTTTTTTTATTTGGGTCGAGTAATGTAATTGTAAGTTGATATTTGTTTGTACTTGGGGTTTCGTGTCACTTGCTACCGTGGTAAGAAACAAGGAAGCATGTCAATTTCAACCAAGAGGTCAAAACTGCAAGTCAACCAAAGTCAAGGTCAAACCCAAGACTTGGGTCAATGGAAGTGAAACCCGGGAAGTCAAGAATAAGCAACCTAGAAGTCAACATGAAGAAAGAGGCATGCAAAAAAGTTGGTCAACGAAGGTCAAGAAGGGGAATTTTGCGAAGGAAAATTCTCCAACGGAAAACGCAGGTCCCAGGACGCAACCTGCGTCCTTCTCAGATTCCACGCGATCAAAATCTGTATTTCTTAAGTTTTGGAGCCTCATTTCCCCATGACGTCTAGGTTATGATGAAGAGACTAGTTCTTCAAGCTTGATGTAATTTGAACAAGCACTCAACATTTATAATTGTATGACTCTATAATCTTTATTTCCTTTATTTAATACTATTTTCTTGTATTAAGTTCTTGTGTTGAGTAAATGAATGTTTAGTTTAACCACCTTTGCATCTTATTTATTTAATGAATGCTTTTTCTAGATAGGTTTTGTTATCTTATCTTGAATGTGTTGAAGTAAAATTGAAAGACTTTTGTTTTGGTTTAAAGTTGGAGTCTTTGAAAGTCCATAGACCTTAATTAGACTCCTCTAATTATTTACTAAATTACTTTTTAATTTAGTTTATAATGATCTATGTAACATGCATGCAAATATAAAGACATTTATATAAGAGAAGAAATTTCCTCACATTGGTATGGAAAATATAAGGGCACAACAAGAACTCCTTCTTGTTGATCTTGAGCTACAAATATGGTTGAACACAAATCATCTCCAAGGTAGAAGATCTCCTCCAAGTTGCACCAAGATTAACCCAAATAATCTACCCTTATTATTAACTAGATAATAAGATAGATATAATACTACTAATACTAGACTATATTACTACACTAGTAATACTTAGTAAATATTAGTATATGAGAGTTTTAGAGAGAAGTTTAGTTTTGAGAGATGTATGGAAAAATAAGAATGAACTTGTGAAGGAATGAACAACAATTGTTCTCCTTTTATAGCCAAGAGGGCCGGTTTCAACATCACAAAATGGTGTTTTTTTTCTTCTTATTTTATTGCCATGTAAGGTGGTAATGTGTTGTAGTGAATAAAATGATATCATGTTTACTATTCATGTCATAAGCATATGTTGCTTGTGAGTATGAATAAGAACAACCATCATCACCATTGACTTCACCATAACCGGCCATGTGAGCCTCAATTTGATCCATTTTGATTTTTGATATTTGTCCCACAAATACTTATTAATCATATGCTTAATTATCTTGTATAATTAAGTGTTAATTTGATCATATAACAGTTATATGAAACAAATAAATGAATAATATGTACTTAACATTTTAAGTAGTATTCTACCATTATATCAATATATAATGGGTCCCACAATGCTTAGTTAATTTATTTTACAACTCTTTGTAAATATAATTAACTAATTACCTCTATCTCAAAACCTCAATTAATTTAGTAATTTAACGATTAATTACTAAGTTAAATCTTATTTAATCATATTAAAATAAGATATAAATTTATTAGTCAATTATCGCATAATTGAAAATAAACTTAATCGAATTTGAGTTCTTAACGCAATTTCTAACAATTAACTCTCGTACATATCAAATATATGTAATGGACTAATCAACTGTATCATATACAAATAATTAGTTACTATTTGGATTTCATCCTATAGGTGTGACCGAAAGGGATCAGTTGATCACCGCCGTCATACGACAATAACGTCAAACTCTAGTCAGCCAACCGTTATTGATTTAAGTTAATCAACTGACTAATCATATATATAGTCAATAAATATCCCAATTATATTCCTTAATAAGATTCATTATGTGGCGCACTATTGTGGAGGACACCTACTCCAACAGTCTTTTGGGTAGAAAATTGTGTGTTGTGTATCATAGCTTGATTTAATGTTGTGGTATGTGATTCTAGCTTACTCCCTTGGTTAATTCTTAAATCTTGTATCTTAAGCGGGTCTTGTGGTTTAATGAGTACCAACTAGTTTACAAAGGGTTAGTCTTGGGTGGTCTAATTCAATCTAGCTATTATCTTGGGAGGTGGTAGTAGATTAATGAAGGAAGGAGTCTAAAGGAGTCATCTTTGTTGAATGTTGTTGTGTCTTTAGATAATTACATCAACTATCTCTCTCATATTGATTTAGTGCATTTAACGTTTTTGTTATATTGTCTAGACTAGAAAAGTTCACATCTTTGTAAGTTTCATGTTACCCTTTCAATGAAATCTCTTCCTATATTTTTCATCTAAATGTTTGTCATAAAAAAATATATTGTTTGTAATTAGTAAGTTTAATATTTCTTAAGTGTCGTTAGTTTTAAATTAGTAGTCTTAATTTGTGTTTAGTGTCCTAATTTGTTCCATTCAAGGGTTTAGTAGTTAGCTTAGTGTATTATCGTCTTCTCTTGGGTTCGACCCCTTACTTACCCTTACTACCCTTCTATTTAAGATAGTTTGAGTCTAGTTGAGGTATTATAAGTTGTTATTTGGCCTTGCTAATTGCTAGTTAAATAACGGCGCTAGTCTTTTTAGTTTGTCACTACTCGGTCGAGTACTCTATCTATTAGGCTGAGTACACGCTCTCTAGAAGCCACCCCAAAAATGCAACCTCCCACACCCGGTTGAGAGCCAAGGACACTCTTTCGAGTCATCGAGTTCCCTGCTACACTCGTCCGACGCGAGGACACATGTTTAGAGGCGATGGATAGAGTCTCATGTCTTGTTTTTGGATTGTTCACTTGAATATTTGGATTTTGAAATCTAGGTTTGATATAATTAGACTTAAACTTTACTCATGTTTCATTATGGTATCTTTTGATGTCCGATCATGGGTTACCAAGGGTGTGATGTCCACATTTGTCTTGGCTGGGTGAATGAGGGTGCTACATTTATGGGTTGTCAACTCTAAAAAGGTGGGGTAGAGACTCATGTATAGTCTTAAGTTGAGTCTTCGACTTCCAATGCTTAAATTAAGAGTTGAGAAAGACTTAGTAGGTTATAGGGAGTCTTGAGTGACTCTTGCCTCAAAACTCACAAATAATTTTACCCTTACGCAGAGAAGAATAAGCCTTGATAAAGATTTGGGATTTTTTTGGCTAAATAAATTAGGAAAGAAGATAAAAGACAAAGTGGGTGGCTTCTAAGGTCTATGGATAAATATTCATAAATACTTTGTAGTTGATTTATCTTTAGTGGACCAAAACCCTTATGCTCAATGTCGGAGTAAAATATTAGGCGGGAAAAATCATGTAGTGGTTTGTTGTACTCCCTTCGTTTCGGTGAAAAGTTATTTATTTCCATTTAGGGTGTATTATTCAATAATTAGTTATTTTCATTTTTTGTAACCTTTTGTGGGCCCTCTTTCATGTGTGAGTAGCTTTGTATATTTTGTGTGGTACGAAATCACTCATTTATTTCTTTGGTCTTTTTGCCAAAAAATAATAAATAATTGTTGAGCGGGACGAAATGAGTATTATTTAGTATGGATTCTTAAACTTTACTTCCTAGTCCCAATATTTTATTTTACTTTAACTAAAATACTTCACACAAAAATTTATAAACACAAATAAATGATTCAGATATAGGGATTATATTAGTCTTTATAATAACCTATGTTTCAGGTATTGATACTCGAGACTATTTTAGTAGTAAATTGTTAGACCAAGATGTTCTTGATGACTTGGTGGTCCGTGACTCGGACGTGTGGTCATTCGGTATTTTATCCTTACTCCCTATACTCCTGCAAAGAGTAGAAAACCTAGCCTCATGGGTACCGAGGAAAGGCCCTTCGATTACTTCTTATATTCACTTTTGTTGCGGGTTTCTCGTGAGGAGTTGCCTTTAATTTGCAAAGAGTTTTAGCGAAATAAAGTTTTGTAGAGAGAGAAAGTTTTGTTATGATAATTTTGTATTGTTGTACTTGCTTTCTTACTTGCTCACTTGTTCTTACCTTTGGATAATACTTTCATTATATAGGAAATTGTGCTCCTTGGGAGATGGCTCCTTGGTCGGCAGGTGGCCTTCTTTGTCCCTCCTTGTGCGGGATGGTCTGAGACCGACACGTCTGGGCCGAGTTGAACATGCCGATGAGACTTTTTCCACTCTACGAGTAGGCTGAATATGGACTTTTATTCGACTCGGCTCCATTTTAGACGTTTGAGGCGAGCGATGAGGTTCGAACCCCTCTTCGGGCAGCCATAGGTCTTGACTTCTTTGCCTTTTGATATGGAGCCTAGCTTGGCTTTGTATTGGGCACCACGAGTTATTGGTCCTTATCTGTGTTGGGCTCACTTTGAATTTGGCTTGGATTACGTTCCCCCATCAACCTCTTTCAACTGATCGTTCACTCACCACCTCTCCAACAATCCATATTAACCTCAAATATCATTAACTAATATCATATCATTTTATTTTACGATAACTATAACGAGCCTTATAAAACCAACCAAATATTAGTTTTAATACCTTCATTATTATTTCATTCTTTATGGACTGTTGGTAGCTTTGAATGAGTTAGTGGGTAAGTACTCCCTCATCCCGTTTTTTCCCCACTTCTTATTGAGGGGGATTTAAACAAAAGTGGTGAACTTCTAATTGTTCCTCTTAAATTAAAGGAGAGTTAATATAACACCCTCGAATACAACGATTAACTTTTAATAATATTTAGTGTTTTGTGCGAATTACCACCTATTGAGTTCAAATTTTTACGTTTTACCACCTAATGAGTCCATTTTTTCAACTTACCACCTAATTTTGACTAAACCCTTACTATCCACACCTATATTAAGTTTTATTGTCGGTCTTTCTTATTTATCGTCTTTCTTATGTTATATCGCTTCTCGGTCTGGTTAGAATGACCATATTACCCCTATTATTACACTCGTCACTCCCTTCTTCTCTCTCACTACACTCAATCCCCAATCTAATTCAATTAGGGTTCATAGAAAAATTGGGAAAAATCTGGATATGTTCTTCATTTTATTCTTCTATTTTCCTTTCAAATTCTTTCATTATATATTTATTCTCATTTAATCGTGTCAATTATTGATGGTTTATATGTAACACCCGGAAATGTACCCTATTTTTGTAGTGAAAATATTTTACGGATACTTTTCAGCGAATTTAAGTTTTAATTTAGAATTTAATGTTTCGAGTCGAATTTATAATTTCCGAGTTCGTATTTGGAATTTCCGCGAGTTTTCAAGTAAAACCCGTCTTGAGCCGCCTTTGACTTTTCTTGACTTTTGAGCCGTCTTTGACTTTCGTTGACTTTTTCCCTACATATACTCCCTCATAACCCTAACTCCCTCACAACTCAATCTTCTTCTTCCTCACCATAAACACCAAAACCTAGCCTCCATATTCTTCCAAGTTTAGAATCGTCGCTACGTCTTCATTTCTTGCTCAAATTCACGTAAGTTCATCTTATTCTTTCCCTCTCATCTTCCTCTATCCGTATTGGTAATAAAATTACCGTCTTTCTCGCTTTTTAAACTATCCGTCTTTCTCAAGGTGAATGATATTCATCTTTTATTTTCTAATTGTATGTAGGCGGAGACTAGGAAGGTTTAGAAACCGTTTAAAGACGCGAAAAGGTAACGGTGAAGGGTTACTCGATATCATTTACGTGTTTTATGTGTTTTCTAGGCTAGTAATCGTATTTAGATTATGGTTAGTATGCTTAGGACTTGTGTTGTTGTTGATGGATGTTGTTAGTTGTTAATTGATATGAGAATTGATGATTTGTGGTGATAAATGAGGAGTTTGTTGTTGATAACATGTTGATTTTTGATCGTCCTTGAATCCCGTGAAGGACGCAGGCTGCGTCGTAGGACGCAGGCTGCGTCATTCACTGCCAACATAAATTTTCCTACACTGACCTCTTTTCGTAAAATGATCATATCTCCTTCGTTACTTGCTTTATTTGGGCGTGTGACATCCCGTTAGAACCGTAAGAGGATAATCTATCACCTCCATTTTGAATTTATGCATTTTCATGTCTAGAACTCTAGTTATGACCGTTTGAAGTGGACCTTTGTTTTCGTTGGTTTCCAAACAACGTTGTTTTGGAGAGGTATCTATGTTTTTTATTCATTATGCTTCATAAACTTGTTCTAATGCTTATGTATCATGTATTGACTCATGTTTATCATATTTAAACTTATATGATTCCCTATTCTCATGTTTTGTGACGGTTTTTGGTATGTTCCTACTTTGAGTCGGTTTTTACAAATGATACGGTTTGAGCACTATTTTGTCTTGTTCTTTGTACTCTCATTCCCTTGGCTACCTCCACGTTCGTAAGGCTGGAATGTCGGAATGGGGAGGTATCCTACTGCTTAATGCATGTGTTAGTGGGCATACGACGACGTTGTTGGGAGTTGAACGCATTGCGTTGATCGACCGGCCGTCAAATGTTGTGTACTTGCGAGGTGGTGTTATTTGCATGTAGCGTACCGCTTGTTATGAGGCTTGTGCTCTTTTCCGCCTCTTTCGTGAAGGTTGACCGAATTTGGGGTTCTCGACGTCTTTGTATGATCGAGTCTTGGATGTGGAACGTCCTACCACATGTCGAATCGGAGATATGTCTTATTTCGAGAGTCTGGCCAGATTTAGACTAGGACCGTATTATTATCGTCGTCCTACCAGGAGGAAATTAGTCTACATATACGAAATGGATTGAATCGTGTATGCGTTCCGGGTATATGTCTTATCTCGTGAATGCCTTTTAATCATACTTGCCATGTACACGCTGCTAGTGCGTTTCATTTACCGTGAGAGAGGTCGTCATCGTATTGTTATGTATGGATGCGTGATTACATGATTGATTATTCATGGTCATTGCATGACTTGGCATGGTTTGTTTGTCGAGTTTCAATCTTATCAAACTTATACCGCTAACGGTGAGATGTAAGCCCTAGTGAGCGTATTCGGTTGCCTAAGAGTGTCTTCCCCGAGTCTTTGTATCACATGATGGATTCGTATTTGTATTCTATATGCTCTTATCATTATATATTGAATTGCCTATCTATTCTTATCGTATCTCACATGTATATCTATATATGCATGCTTCTACTTTGGTATTTTCTTCTATGTACGTTTGATGTGATATGGCTGGGAGAACCCGGAGTTACTCCCCACTGATTGTGGCGTTCATGTTTTTCATGGATGAACAGGTTGCTTGATTTGGATGGCTTTTTGCTATGATATTTTGGGTTCGGGTGTGAGCTAGCGGGCGTAGTCCCTGGATAAAACACCTCTAGATGATTTTAGCTAGTTGCTAATAACCTTGTCTTTTGTTAACGCTTTGAGAGACTACGTCTCTTGTGGTATTTTTATTTGGTCTGTAATATTTGACACTCCTCGTATTTCTATCTTGCATGTATAAAAGTTTTTAAAAATACCGTATTTTCGCTAATTATATCACATGCTTGTATGTTTTATTTCCGCATTCGCGAGGGTTGTCACAGATCTTACTCCTTCAAGAGTTTGATCTAGAGATCCGGGATAAGAAAGGAGCAGAGAATGTAGTCGCTGACCATCTCTCAAGGATAAGAGTAACTGAAATAGGATTACCAACGCCAACTAATGATTCGTTTGCTGATGATTCATTAATGGCAATTGCGGACTCTTCTTCCTGGTATGCTGATATTGCCAATTTTCTTGTCAGTCGCCAGCTACCCTCTGACCTTTCTTATAACCAAAGAAAAAGATTTTGGCATGATGTAAAATTCTTTGTTTGGGATGACACTTATCTTTTCAAGCAGTGCTCAGATGGTCTTTACAGACGATGTATCCCCCAGTGGGAAGTCAAAGGAGTTTTAGAAAGATGTCACTCATCTGCTTATGGTGGTCATCATGGTCCATCCAAGACCGTAGCAAAAGTCTTACAATCCGGGTTTTTCTGGCCCTCGATGTTTAAAGATTCAAAAGACTTTGTTATTGCTTGTGACACTTGTCAACGAATGGGTCAAATATCTAAGAGACATGAAATGCCTCAAAACGGCATATTAGAAGTCGAAATATTCGATGTCTGGGGTATTGACTATCAAGGACCATTCCCTTCTTCTAACGGAAATCGTTATATCTTAGTCGCTGTTGACTATGTTTCGAAGTGGGTAGAAGAAATTTCCACTCCCACCAATGATGCTAGAGATGTGATACGGCTATTTAAGAAGATCATGTTTCCGCGTTGTGGTGTACCCAGAGCCGTGATTAGTGATCGAGGAACTCATTTTGGAGAAAAGCAGTTAGACACTCTGCTTGCCAAATATGGTGTGTATCACAGACAAGGATTAGCCTACCACCCTCAGACCAGCGGTCAAGTAGAAGTCTCAAACAGAGAGTTGAAAACAATTCTTCAGAAAGTAGCCTCAAGATCTAGAACCGATTGGAGTAATAAGCTCGATAACACCTTATGGGATTTTTGTACAGCTTTCAAAACACCGATTGGAACATCCCCTTATCGGTTAGTTTATGGAAAGGCCTGTCATTTTCCTGTCGAGTTAGAGTACAAAGCTTACTGAGCTATCAAAGAACTAAACTTAGACACTAAGCTTAGCGCTGATAGACGACTTTTGCAACTCAATGAGCTAGAAGAATTTCGTTTGCAAGCTTACGAGAATTCTAGGATTTATAAAGAGAAAACGAAGCGTTGGCACGATAAGAGGATAATTAAAAAAGAATTTAATGTCGGTGACCAAGTACTTCTTTTCAACTCTCGTTTGAAAATTTTTTCGGGAAAACTTCGATCACGATGGTCTGGACCATTCACTGTCACTTATGTCAGCAAATATGGCTATGTGGAAATAATTGTTGGAGTAGGTGTCCTCCACAATAGTGCGCCACATAATAAATCTTATTATGGAATATAATTGGGATATTTATTGACTATACATATGATTAGTCAGTTGATTAACGTAAATCAATAACGGTTGGCTAACTAGAGTTTGACGTTATTGTCGTTTGACGGCGGTGATCAACTGATCCCTTTCGGTCACACCTAAAGGATGAAATACAAATAGTAACTAATTATTTGTATACGATACAGTTAATTAGTACATTACATATATTCGATATGTACGAGAGTTAATTGTTAGAAATTGAGTTAAGAACTCAAATTCGATTAAGCTTATTTTTCAATTATGCGATAATTGACTAATAAATTTATATCTTATTTTTATACGATTAAATAAGATTTAACTTAGTAATTAATTGTTAAATTACTAAATTAGTTGAGGTTTTGAGATAGAGGTAATTAGTTAATTATATTTACAAGGAGTTGTAAAATAAAGTAACTAAGCATTGTGGGACCCATTATATATTGATATAATGGTAAAATATTACTTAAAATGTTAAGTACATATTATTTATTTAATTGAGTCATATAATTGTTATATGATCAAATTAACACTTAATTATACAAGATAAGTAACCATATGATCAATAAGTATTTGTGAGACAAATATCAAAAATCAAAATGGATCAAACTAGGCAAATATGGCCGGTTACATTGTAGTTACAAAGTGATGATTGTTGTTCTTGTTTTTACTCTTTAGTTACTTATTGAAAGTGACATAACAAGTAGAATATAATCATCACATATACTACAACACTCTACTCAAATGCATGTGATCAAATTGAACAAAATAAGAGTTCTTTTGGACTAATATGGACCGGCCAAAATGGCCTTATAATAAGCAATTGTTGTTCATTTTTCACCACTTCATTTTGTGCAATTGTTATACTTCTTTCTAAAATTCTTCCTCACACTAAAAACTCTCAAATACTAATATTTACTAAGTATTACTAGTGTAGTAATATAGTCATAATATCAGTAGTATAATATCTATCTTATTATCTAGTTAATAATAAGAGTAGATTATTTGGGTTTATCTTGGTGCAACTTAGAGGAAATCTTCTACTTTGGAGATTGTTTGTGTTCATCCATATTTGTAGCTCAAGAACAACAAGGAGTTCTTTTTGTGCCCTTATATTTTCCATATCAATGTGAGGAAATTTCTTCTCTTATATAAATGTCTTTATATTTGCATGCATGTTACATAGATCATTATAAACTAAATTAATAAGTAATTTAGTAAATAATTAGAGGAGTCTAATTAAGGTCTATGGACTTTCATGTGGTATCAGAGATAGATTGTAGCATGCATGTTCGTTTTGGACATTTTTATTAAAGTTATAAGATAACTAATAAATCAAAGATTTTGAGTTAAAATACGATTCTAACAAAAATGTTTGGTGCATTTATACCTACTGACCTCAAAATGTTTGTGGTCAAATTTCGTGATTTTAGGGATTAATGTGCTATTTATTTTGATTTTTGGCGTTTAAACCGAGTTAACATGAATTTTATGAGTTAAAAGTTAACTAAAAATAGTTGCATTTTGATTCTGGCCATGAAATTTTAATATAATCTCACATGCATTTCTTAACTATTGTATGTAAAATTTCGTGAATTTTACTTATGTATTGCATGTTTATTGATTTTTATACGATAAAAGTTGATAATATGAGATTATAATGTTCATAAAATTGAAACGTCCATTTGTGGTCTTGAAATTTTTTTGTACATTTTACATTCTGATTTTGATACTCTTGGTGAAAGTTCATAATTTGTTTCACTGTTTTACTATATCTAATGTTTTTTATTTGATAAAATCATTAAATACAAAGCTATTTGTTCATAAAATTAATTTAAATTTTTTGAGCAAATGTTTTTTATGTTTATAGTTCCTGGAATTTTTCCAGAATGTAAAAAATTTTTGGTTTCAAATTTTATGATGTTTATGTTTTATTTTGGTTTTATTTCATAATTGTTATGATTAAACCGTAATATTTAGCAAATGAAATCAAATCGATCTAATTAATGACCAATAAAATTAGTAGTGACTAATTTTGGGTTCTAAATCAGTTTAGTTAATTAGTTTGAGTTTAAATGAGATTTAAAAGTTGATGATGATTTTTTAATGGTTAAAAATCAATAAATCCCGGAAGAAATCGAGCTACAATGAGCATGAATTGAACTTAGGACGATTTTGGCATGAATTTTGCAGCAATTTATTTTATTTATGTTTGAATGAATGAATGTCATTTATTTAATAATTTATGCAAAGTTTGTACCTAGTATGGCCAAGTTATTTTTATCGTTATTACCCGTAATGTAAGGGAATAACGGTTTGGTTGTAATTTTATTGCGATCTCGTATCGCCGGTTTGTATAATTTAATAATTTTATTTTATAGAATAAATGTATAATAGAAATTTGTATATTTCTAATTTTGTAATTATTTTTATGAAGACCGGTGACTCCTTCAAGACGGTGCCATTTTGGAAGGTGTTCCAAGTGAAGAGGCAAGGGACCAAGGAGTTGGTTTCCGAATTTGTAACTATCTAGTTAATTTTGATTAGCTAGGTGCCATACTAGGATTTTATTGTTGCTTGTTGCTTGCTTTATTTCCGCTCATTCCAAAATCGTCACACATGCATTTTATTTTACCGTTATTGTCAATTCAACGTTATTCACAATTCACCGACTTAGTTCGCTTATAGGGAATTAATAACAAAATTGACAAGACCTCTCACATAACTTAAAAAATTGAGATTTAGCCTTACCAATTAGTAACACCTATGAACCCCGTGTTCATTAGGGCTACCACGCTCGTGGGTCCCTTTTTACCTCGGGTAAGTAGGGTGATGCGATCACAAGCCAAAATTGGATTGGACTCAACGAGATAAGCGTTATCTTGGGACTAGGAGATGGATTTAGTTGAAATCCGTCAACCAAGAGTTCTAAGTGTAGAATTAGTCAAGTATTGACTTACCATTTTTAGATAAAGGTAGCATGCGATGACTATTTTTGTCTAAATATGGGTCTTGGAATCACTTATATAATTTCGTGAGGGGTCATTATATGAGTGACTTGTTAAAATTGTTTTTACAAGTAAAATATATATAAGCAATGAATGTTTATTTTCCGTTGATATTTATTTTTATTCGCGCAATGACAATTATTTTTCTTCTATGAACTTATAAATCCGTTCAATCGTGGAAAAGGTTTTCATTATTTTATACGGTAGCATTTTGATTGCAATCTCCGTTTATACCACCGTAGCTAAAGACAAAATGAATTTTATCTTTTGATCCTCATATTAACCATTGCAAATGTCTCTTATGAAGAGTAAATGAATAAGTCACACTTAGTCAAAAGCGTTTTTGAATATTTTGTGACGCCTTCTTATAACAATGGTACATCAAATTTTTGCTCCAAAGAAAATATTTGTATTTTGGTATGTCGTCATAATGCTCCTTATCAAGGCTTACCTCAAAAGAGGCCAAATCAGTTGGGATGACTAGGTTAATCGATTTATTTGAAATCGTGAACAACCAAATACCGTAATCACTTCATGAAAGGTTTATCCTTTTGAAGGTAAAACCATGAATGAAATGAAGAATAGTCTTCACAATAATTCCAATATACTTGTCTAAGTAGAGATTCATGAAAGTGAGTGGGAGCACTAAGAATGATGTTTATATTCTTAATTGTTAAGACGAGGTTCAAGAGTAGGTTGACTCGACTTTGACACAAGGCAAGGGAAAAAGGCAAGACTATTTTAGATAGTAAAGTCAAAACCCAAGCAAGGTGTCGAACCCAACTTTTGACGATTCTATTTTACAGTGTTGGACACAAGAAAAGAATTTGCCCCAAGTTTTTCTAAAGAGTTAGAAATTGGGTGTACTATTTTCACCCATAATATCTATATGATCGACATTTATTTTGCTAAATGCAATTTTTGGGTATTAGATACCCATTATGGTTTTCATCAATGTATTCAATGCATATAATAATGATTCGTGCGACGACCAACCATAATTAATGTCGACCTACAAGGGAAATATAACTATTGTAGTTTTATTTCTATAGAGACATATAAAAGTTATAATGTGATCAATCTAGTTTTGGATTTAGAGGTATACTTTAATAAACGTTATTATGTACATAACCTCTAAATAAAGAATATAGTATCCACTTTTGTGTACGACACAAGTGTTTCACTTTTGTGAATAGAACAAACGTTGTATCTTTTTATGCCTATACTTGGTCAATGGTTATCCCATACCAATCAAAGGTAATTATATTCTTGACCTAAACTAGTAATTACTTGTCATATAGATTGAAAAAGGCTCAAAATTGGTGACCTATGTCTAATCTTAATTTTGGATTGTGTAGCACATTAAGAGGCTAGTATTAACAACTATCCCTAACCCATCTGATTTTGAATCTTATGGTGTGTGCGAATCTTGTATTCAAGGCAAGATGATTCGTGCCCTTTTGTTGAAAAGGAAATCGAACTAGTAAATTATTGGCCCCATTACACAAGAATACGTGTGGTCCAATAACAAACACAACCAGAGATGGTAATGATTACTTCACTTGATTTACCGACGATTTAAGTAGATATTATGTTTGATTCTACTTAATGAGGTGCTAAGAGAAATCTTTGAAAAGTTCAAAGAGCTTCAATGAGAAGTAGTTAACCACTAGAGCATTAGATCAAGGACTTACGACTAAATCGTAACTATAAATATCTAAGTATTGACTTTGATTTTCACCAAAAGTATTGTGAAATGGTTTCACAAGTTAACTTTTCTAACACACATTATTAGATAAGGTGTTGTTGAATAGAGAAACAGAACCTTATACGATATGGTTTTGTCTTTATCAAGTCAAAATGAGCCATTTGACTAACCTTGGGATCTTAATATTTTTGTCTGCTATTTCTTTTCCCACCATATTAAAACACATTTAAAACAGTCTGATTTCATTCCATATACGATATGGGTAGGTAGCGTACCTAATTTAAAAGTTATTAAAATTAAACAAACAAGTGCTCAATAATCCCACATTGACCACGAGAACAAAGCGTTTGTGACTCGTGATGCTGTCTTTCAATAAAAATACGATTATTTCTTGATAAGACAGAGTGGGAGAAAATGTTTCAAGAGCCACAAACTGAGCATATGTTCCGGAAAAAGTTTTCCTCATTGCTTGTTCAGTAGTTGTTTCTTCGGAACCTAGGAGGTCAGGTGGAATTTTATCGCTCCTTTATAGTGATGAATTCTAATATGCGACTTATAAAAAAAACTGTTTTTAGTCCCAACTTCTTGATATGGCTTAGAGTCATACGATTCGTAATGGACTCCATGCATGATGGTCAGGTATGTGACCTGGTAAATTTTACTTGAAGAAGTACAACCTCTTCAATGTAAATTGATTTTTAAGATCGAAATTTGCATGGATGAACATTAAAATGTTTTCAAAGATAACTTGGTAGGCAAAGAGTTTTGCACCAACCTTAAGTCTTTGATCCATTCGAATATACTTAGCGATTACAGCATATCATAATAGTATGATGCCAACTGGATCTCAAGAACCACCTTCTTGAATACGATTCTAGAAGAGGTAGTATATTTTATATTCACCTGTGGGTTCGTAGATCCTAACTATCCTAAGTTAATTTTGCAAGCTTAAGAGGATGTCTTAAGTAAGCACTAAAGAGTTGGAATTAGTGTGTCAATCATGTCATAAAATATTTCTCGATATCTCGAGGAATTATGTTTATACATGAAGTTTAGTGGGAGTAATATGGTTTTCATCAGTCTTATATGTGGAAACATATTGATCATTTTAGATGATGGAAGATTTTGGAGAAGTAGAATACATCTTTTAGATATCTGGATTTATGGAGATAAATCTAAAAGGATATTAGCATTGAGTCAAAATTCTTATATTGATAAGATCTTTGACTAGTTCAAGGAAGTTGAACACATCATAATTGATTCCTTTTTGCTTCCGCTGCGGGATCAATTATATACGCTGTGATGTATACTCAATCCGACATTTCGCATGCTTTGAGTATGACGAATCATTTGCAATTAAATCCAAGTGAGAGTCACTTGATAGCCATAAAGAACATCCTTAAGTACTTGCGAAGGACTAAAGATATGTTTCATATGTTTGGAGTTTAAAGTGAGTTGTGTGTAAGAGTTCACACAGACTTCAGTTTCCAAACTGATCAAAGTGATTTGAAATCACGAACTGGTTGTGTTTCATAGAAGATTTATCTGTTGGAAGAGTTCCAAACAGAAAATACTATTGGAAAGGTTGCAAGTAGGAGTGACATTTTCAAATATAAATGTCATGTATCCGCTGGAAGTGTTCCAGGCAGTTTATCATTGCGGATTTCACAACGGAAATAGAGTACATTGCATCATATGATGATGCATATGAAAGTAGCTTGGATTCGACATTATTGGAGGGACTAGAAGTAGTTCCTATAGTTGTATATCCTATCCCATGATACTGGTAAAACAGTGGGAGCTACCTTTAGGCCAAGAGTCCTAAGTCTAGATTCAAACCTAGACACGTACTCATAAAGTTTTATGTAATATGAGATTACGTAGACAAAGAGAAATAGCAATCAGAACGATGGAAAAGATGCAAGTATTGCTAATCCATTAGCCATGCCTTTTGCAGGCTGAACATGATAGTCATGTCATTTCAATGGGGATTGAAATATGTACCTGAATTGCTAGAGATTATGAGATATGAAATTATTGATAGCGTATCAATTTTTCCAAATATTTGATAATCTCATTCATTGTTAGAGTTTCATTCAAAAACTCCTTTATTATAGTTTTGACTAATTTAATACTTTGTTTATTTATCCGAATGGTTAAAGAGGTCTGAAACCAATTCAGTTAACAGGACGAACTTAGTATTTTGTCCCTCGT
>JAIUZE010018452.1:0-35766 GCA_022085475.1 Heliosperma pusillum
TATAGGGTCAGGATCCGGTGAGAACCACTAACATAATGAGAACAATGAGAACTCTCACTAAATCTTCACTAAATCTTGTTTCGAAAGTTTTGATGGATTATTTACCATAAGATTAGTTTATTCAAGCAAAATAGTTGCAGTAACTAACCCAAAATTTAATCATTATATTAAAAATATGTACTTAATGTACATAAATTCAATTATGTACACTAAAACTACTTTAAATGCTTGAAAACGAGCACTAGGTGCATGAAAATTGCTACATGCATGAAAACAGTTACTAGGTGTATGAAAACGACGGATTCTAGATGCATGAAAATGAGTACTAGGTGCATGAAAATTGTTAGATGCATGAAACGGACTACTAGGTGCATGAAAATTAATAAATCGTATTTCACCTCAATTTCCGTCAGTAACTTATATTTTTTCGACCAAGATGTATGTTATCTAGCCATAAAATTATACGCCGAACCCAAAAATGTCCTTATTTTTTAAAAATAAATTTCGTAAGGCGGAGTTCTCACGGTTCTCATTATCTTAGTGGTTCTCACCGGATCCCAATTCTATATATATAGATATATATATATATATATATATATATATATAGAATTGGGATCCGGTGAGAACCACTAAGATAATGAGAACCGTGAGAACTTCGTCTTACAAAATTTATTTTTTAAAACTAACAATATATTTGGATTCGGCGTAGAATATTACGGCTAGATAACATATTTCTTGGCCGAAAATTTATAAGCTATTGACGGAAATCGCGTCGAAATAGATTTTACTCTTTTTAATACACCTAGTAGTCCGTTTCATGTATCTAGCAATTTTCATGCACCTAGTACTCATTTTCATGCATCTAGAGCAAGTTATTTTCATGCACCTAGTAATTGTTTACATGCATGTAACAATTTTCATGCACCTAGTGCTCGTTTTCATGCATTTAGAGTAGTTTTATTTTACCTAATTGAATTTCTGCACATTAAGTACATATTTTTTAATATAATCAATAAATTTTGTTTAGTTACTGCAAATATTTTGATTGAATAAACTAAACTAACTGTAAATGATCCATCAAAACTTTCGAAACGAGATTTGGTGGAGATTTAGTGAGAGTTCTCATGGTTCTCATTATGTTAGTGGTTCTCACCGGATCCTGACCCTATATATATATATATTACAAATTCATATTAGTAATTAAAAATATTAAAATCTGATGAAAATTAAAAATTCTATATAAAACAATACTATCAAAACTGATAAAAATAAAAATTTGATATAACTCATTTATCAAATTAGACTGCTTCAAGAAAATTAACAGTGATTTTAATTAAGAGTTGGAAAGTTGTCACAAAACATATAAACATTAAAAACTAATAAATTTAATAAAATTAAAAATTAAAAAGCAATGAATGGCGGGCTCAAACAATATAAATATTTGAGAAAAATTACTGACGTAAATATTAAAGTTAAGTAATAGAAAAAAAACTAAAAATTAAAGAACATATTTTTCTGTAAAAGCAAATACTTTACAAAATACTATAAAAAATGCATAGATCTACAAATTTTCTATTTGCATGAAATATTTTACTTAAATAAAAAATTAGCTAACTAATTATGGTCGAAATTGACAAATAAAAAAAAAATGGAAAAACGCAACGAAAAATAAAAATATGGAAAAAGCAACGAGAAAATATAGTAAAATAAATCTAGAATAAGTAAATATTAACAAAAAATTGCAACACTTCTTATTAATCGAGTAAACAGTAAAAAAAGATTAAAAACTTCAATAAACTGATAAAATACTAATCAAGAAGAAGAAAAAGGAAACCACATATGCAATAAGCATAAAATTTGGAGTTAGGGAGAGATAGGTAAGAGAGTAAGGGCAGGGGCCAGAAAGAGAAGAATGGAGGATGAGTGTAGATTTAAATTTGTACGGAATATATGAATGTTGATAAATATGAGGGTATCCTAGGGTATTTTTGGGCTTTGGCCGTGTTGTTTATGAGTCAGTAAGGAATTCATTTTAACACAAGTTCTCATTTAATGTTCGTCTTAATTATAAGACGGATATACCCGTCTTACGAGAGAGACGAGTCAAGAGGTAAGACAAAAGAAAAGCTTTTAGGGACTAGCAAAAATAATTGTCCTATCTAATCAAGTTCGTTTTATTCATAAGACAGATTTACCCGTTTTAAAAGAAACCAATTGTTCATTTAAACCCATTTTATGCTCTAATTGTTTGTTCATGCATGGTAAATATGATTGTTTATTTATATAATTTTTTTAACACATGATTATTGATAGTGTGACTTATATTTTAATGAGCTTTATGTATTATATAATATTATTGTGTAGCTTTTAGTTCCATTATATATCTATATGATAAAATTAACCAAATCAATTGCAACGTTCACGAGTCAGTTTTCGTTTTGTTCCGTCAACTAAGTAACAATTTGTACTAAATGAAAACTGGGGAAAAAAAATTCATTTTTAAATACATACGGGTCAAATATTTCATTTGTCATGTGAATGGGTTTAACTAATGAGAAATGATAAGGGTAAAGTCGCGTCTCCTTAAGCAAAGTAAACCTAATTCACTACTAACTAATAGTCAGCGGTAAGTAAGGTATCGAGTCCACAGGGAGGCGGTAGTATTCTAATCTGTTAAACTAGGTTTGTCTCTTAAGTAACAATTTCGGGGTTTAAGATTGTGGTTTCTAAACTGATAGCAATTAATAACAATCACTAATGACAAACAATAACAACTAATAATAAGCAATAACAACTAATAATAAAAGGTTGAAAACAATAAGATTAAAAGTCTAGGGTCTCAGGTTCACTAGGATTATTGTTCAGGGGTAAGGATGTAGTCAACTATCATGCAATAAAGTTATCTAAGGTCACAAGATCGATCGATTCAATTATGCCCTTTAGATCTACAATTTAACATGCGATCACTATCATTAAACGAGTTCTATTCAATTATCGTAGCCTATCTTAGTCTTAACCCGGTCGGTGTCAATCCTAATTCGCGAGACTAGTTAATTAATCCTGGCCAGTAATCAAACAACTAGAATTAAAACGATAACCATGCAATTGCAATTCAATTAATTATTCTACCCCTTCTAACAATCCTAGATCCCCTTTCAACCCTAGAAAGGAATTTAGCTACTCATGACAATATTAATAACAACAATATTAAATAAAGTAAGCATGATTAACAACTATGAATGGATGAACAAAGAATAATTAAAGAACAAGAAGGTAATTAACTGAATAACAAAGGAAGATTAAAGAATACCGATTACAAGCTTGAACTAAAGACAATCGTCTTGATGAATAAAATCCAGAGGCAAAGTAAGCTAAATTAGGTTTTCTAATATTAAAGCATTCAAGCACAAGAAAGCACAAAAAAACATGACTAATTGTGAAAGACGAGCTTTCCTTTTATAATACAAAAATCTAATTAATTAGGTTAAAGTTTAGAAAAATATGAAAAAGCCGTCAAAAAACTAGGTTGCTCGATCGAGCAAGGGTATGTTGCTAGATCGAGCAACCTTCAGCCAGACTCGATCGAGCAAGGCACTATGCTCGGTCGAGCATCCCTTCTTTTCGCTCGTTTCTTCGATTTTCTTCATTTCTTCTCTTTCGTTCTTGATTCCCGTGCCTAACCTTCCACGATCCAACTCCACCATGCTCCATATCAACTCAAAAAGCTCCAAATGCATCCAATCTACATTAAAACATAACAGAAGCGGCAGAATCGATATTCTAGCTAAAATAGCATAGAAATAAGCAAGGAAAGACGGTAAATCGAGTAAAATGCGTCTAAGGGAGGCATAAAATATGTATATAAATAATGATCATCAAACTCCCCCAAACCAATCCTTTGCTTGTCCCTAAGCAAAGCAACCAACACATACAAAGACAAACATACAAATGGTGAATGAAAAACTCAAAGCTAATGTTAATGCACATACAAACCCCAAGCTATCCATATCTATAACAAAGTAATGACCAAGTTGTACCAATAAAACAAATTCAAAGGCACGGGAAAGTAGAAAACGCAGCTCATATTCCAAGATTTTACATGATACCGTAATAGACAAAAACCAAATACCTTTCAATCTTGCAAGGCTCAATTTGTCGGATTCTCGCGGATTCACTCATGCACTCATAAGTTTATGTAAAGGTGAGTTTTGTGAAGATAGAAAGAAATAGAAACACTCACTCAACTTATGAAACATGCATGCATTCTAATGTGATAGTAATTTCCCCAACTAATACGCATTCGCTATAAAGCACATGAATCAGGACAACAAGGGAGGCTAATGGGTGAAGTTATAGAAGTGGATTGTGCCAAGGCACGTATGGGAATGTGGGGCTAAGACCGTTAGTCGCAGCGACACTTACCAAAACACATCTACAAGACTAGCACAAACCAACCCGACTAGAGTAATTATCTTAAACTTTGACAACACAAGAGAGATATCGATAATGCTCTCTGAAAAATGCATTAGACTCTAGTATAATCCCTTTCATTATCCCTTGAATAATTCAATGAAGCAACAAATATTTTCCTTGCTCTTCTTTTCTTTTCTTTTCTAATCATATCTTTCTCTCTTTTTTTCTTTTTTTCAAATTTTTTTTTTCTTCTTTTGCTTCACAAGTTTTCTCAACAAAGGGAATAAATGACACAATTGCCAACATACTTGCTACACCTATTTGATATTCTTTTTTCAGAAATCCCGACCCAACCATAGTAGACAAGTAGATAAGAAAAACATGCAACTGCGACTGCCCCGATAAGGTAGGCAAATTCTAGAAATGTAGCTTTTAGATAGGTTATAAAACAGGCTACAAAAGGCTCAAATTGGCTCAACATAAAGAACTCAATAATAAGGGTATAAAATCAAGTCTTTTTGGCTATGTGAGGCTTCTTTGAACAAAAAGAATCGCCTTTCCTCATGCACTTGTCAAACGAACGCGTATAGTATCAAGAAACGAATGTCACACTAATGCAATTTGATGTTGCACATTCCACAAAGAGTACCACACTCAAGCCTAAAGACAATGAGACCAGTTTATTGATGTTCCTGGCCTAGGAAGCTCTATAGACCTCAAAATTTTAAGTGGTTTACCAACAAAAATGGCCAAATCTAATTAGCATAAGGTATGTCAAAAACGGTCAAGACTTGTACTATGAGCTTTGTTTTCAAAAATAGTAAGTCAAGACAATGTACATGGATAACTTATTTGGGATTCAAATGCAGAAACAATGCAAATATCATCATTGTTATTTCAATTCACCAAGACTCGTCCTAATAAAATGAAAACATGTTTTTGGATTTTGTAAATTTTTCAATTTTTATGAATTTTTTTTTCTTTCACACTACAGAAATAAACACACACATAAATAAAGACTCTCCCCCAAACCTAAATGTCACAGTGTCCTCAGTGTGACGCTAACAGCACAACAATCACATATCAACCAACAACAGCAACCTAAGAGACACAACTAACAAAGGGAAAGGGGAAATAACTAAAAGAAATTACAATAAAAGAAAGTACAAGGATAGATAATACCAGATGTATAGACATAGCCTCCCCCAAACCAGCTGCAAAATGGGGGGCGTAGTGACCAACTGTCACTACTGCTCATCAGTCAGGATGAATGGGGATCTCGGTAACCGTATGGGGGTTACCTAAGCTATACACCCTTTGTAACTGGCAATCCTCTCATGTCAGCAGTTTGTCCAACTCAACCGCTTCCTTGCTCCGTGAGCTTCCAGCTTCAGCAGTGCTGGAAATTAAGGCGATCTTCAGAGGATCCTTATTCAAACATAAAGAGAGACAGTCATCAACATTCAAATCCAAAATATCGATCCTATGACATGTCTCTTCTAGCATGGGGTGTTTCATTGCATGCTCTAAGTTGAAAGTAATATTGTCATCCCCCACTGTTAGTGTAAGTCTCCCATTCTTAACATCTATAACCGCCCCCGCAGTATGGAGGAATGGTCGTCCTAAGATGATAGGAATTTGGGTGTCCTCAGCCATATCTAAGACAACAAAGTCAACTGGTATGGAAAATTTCCCTACTCTAACCGGTACGTCTTCTAAAATCCCCAAAGGGTGTTTAATAGAACGGTCGGCCATTTGTAAGGTCATGGTTGTAACAGTAAGTTGACCCATATTAAGATTTTTGCATATAGAAAATGGCATCACACTAACACTATCCCCTAAATCACAAAGGGCTTTATCTATAGCTAAACAACCTATATTACAAGGAATAGAAAAACTCTCTGGATCCTTTAGCTTAGGTGGGGATCTGGATTGCAACACAACACTGCATTCCTCAGTAAATGCAACCGTCTCCACTTCATTAAAAGACCGCTTCCTTGTCAATATGTCCTTCATAAACTTAGCATAAGCCGGCACTTGAGTGATCAATTCAGTAAAAGGAACACTCACTTGCAAATTCTTGACTACCTCCATAAACCTCCCAAACTATTTATCAAGCTTGGATTTATGTTGGCGGTGCGGAAAGGGAAATGCAATGGCAATTGGCTCGGCTTCCTTGGCTTTTGAAGATGAAATAGAAGTCTTATCGGCCTGATCGTGGGTTGCTCGATCGAGCAGAGGGGTTGCTCGATCGCGTTTTTCGGAACAGGAACTTTCAGGAACTTTTCGAGCAGAATTTTCAGGAATTCCCAGGGTTGCTCTATCGAGCATAGGGGTTCTGCTCGATCGAGCAACCTTATTTTCAGCCCCTTTTTCGCTGTTTTTTGAACTTTGACCAGCAACTTCCAAGCTTTCATCGGTTTCATCCCCTATCATTTCAGGGCCTTTTGTAATGTGTCCCACTCCTCAAGGTGATAACATTGGCTTGTTCATGTGGAGGGTGTCCTTGAGGAGGAAGATTACCTGGTTGTTTATGTGGATTTTGAATTGCCAATTGGGCAATTTGAGTATCAACCATCTTGTTATGAGCTAGCAATTGTGAGATCTGAGCATCTTGCTTTTGTTGTATCATACGACTTTGCTGCAACATGGCTTTCAATTCCGCCATATCATTAGTTTGAGGTGGTGGAGGTGGAGCTTGCTGGAAGTTTTGGCTTCCTTGATTGGACCGGTTAAAGTTACCTTGGGGATTGCGATTTTGGGGAATCACATAAGATGAACCTTGTTGTTGATGTGGCGGTGGGGTAGGATTAAGAACATTCTGACTTCGGTAGGAGAAATTGGGATGCTCTTTCGTCCTTTCATTGTAAAAATTGGAGTAAGGTGTACCTTGCTTAAAGGATTGAAAGGCAAGTACTTGCTCAACCGTACTCATACACTCAACTGGATTATGCCCCATAGTACCACATCTTTCACAGGTTGGCTCTTGTTGAACCATGGCATGAACCGTTTGCTTATTTTCCAAGGACTTTGAAGTTTGTAACTCGGCAATTTTGGCAGTTAATGCCTCCAACTGAGCTGCAACGGCATTGTCCGAACCTCCTCTCCTCGCATTACCCCTGGGATTACCATACTCAGCAGTGTGAGTAGCCATCTCATCAATCAATTTCCAAGCATTGGCATCGGTAGTGTTATTTTGGAATCTTCCATTGGCAGCAGAATCAAGCAATGTTCTTTGATCATCATATAACCCATTATAAAACTGGTTGCATAAGAACCAAGTATCAAAACCATGATGTGGAACAGACTTGACAAGCTTTTTGAAGCGAACCCAGGCCTCATTGAAGTTCTCAGTGGGACTTTGTTTGGAATTTGTGAGTTGGCTTCGAATGGCATTGGTTTTCGGTGGCGGAAAATATATTTTGTAGAATGCAAGCGCCAAAGAATTCCAATCGGTGATGCCAAGTGCATCCATATCTAGCTCGCTCATCCAATATTCTGCCCCGTCTCGTAGTGAAAAGGGAAACAACACCAACTTGATCTGATTTTGGGTTACCCCACCCGTTAAAGGAATAGAGCAACAATAGTTGGTGAATTTCTCCATATGCTTAGCAGGATCCTCGGTAGGGCTTCCTCCAAACATGTATCGCTTCACCAAAGAGATATAAGATGGACGAATCTCAAAAGTACTATTACCCGTAGTAGGGAGTTTGAATCCCTTGGGAATAGATGCAACGGTAGGCTCCAAATGGCTAGCTAGAGTAGGCATGGTTGTAGTGGGTGCATAAATATGTGTATCCTCTTCTAAGGATGGTTTTTCTGCGACGAATTCGGCGTAAACTATTTCAAGCATACTCAAGTCGTCCGCTTCTTGACTTTCCTTCCAAAAGTTTCGTCTAGCTCGGAGAGTCTTCTCTGGTTCGGAATCGTAGGGCACGAGAACGGACCTAGAACACCTGGGCATAAACAAAAACTAAAGAAAAGGATGAGAACTGTCTCAAGGAACTTAGGTTCCCTGAGACAAAAAAGACAAACTAAGTAGAAACAAACAGAAAACTGTTGCCTCCCCGGCAACGGCGCCAAATTTGAAAAGGTTAAAGTCGCGTCTCCTTAATCAAAGTAAACCTAATTCACTACTAACTAATAGTCAGCGGTCAGTAAGGTATCGAATCCACATGGAGGCGGTAGTATTCTAATCTGTTAAACTAGGTTTGTCTCTTAAGTAACAATTTTGGGGTTTAAGATTGTGGTTTCTAAACTAATAGCAATTAATAACAATAACTAATGACAAACAATAACAACTAAGAATAAGCAATAACAACTAATAATAAAAGGTTGAAAACAATAAGATTAAAAGTCTAGGGTCTCAGGTTCACTAGGATTATTGTTCAGGGGTAAGGATGTAGTCAACTATCATGCAATAAAGTTATCTAAGGTCACAAGATCGGTCGATTCAATTATGCCCTTTAGATCTACAATTTAACATGCGATCGCTATCATTAAACGAATTCTATTCAATTATCGTAGCCTATCTTAGTCTTAACCCGGTCGGTGTCAATCCTAATTCGCGAGACTAGTTAATTAATCCTGGCCAGTAATCAAACAACTAGAATTAAAACGATAATCAAACGATAACCATGCAATTGCAATTCAATTAATTAATCTACCCCTTCTAACAATCCTAGATCCCCTTTCAACCCTAGAAAGGAATTTAGCTACTCATAATAGTATTAATAACAACAATGATGAGTAAATTAAATATGATTAACAATTATGAAAGGAGTAACAAAGAATAATTAAAGAACTAGATGGTAATTAATTAAATAACAAAGAAAGATTGAAGAATACCGATTACAAGTTGAACTAAAGACAATCATCTTTGATGAATAAAATCCAGAGGCAAAGAAAGCTAAATTAGGTTTTCTAATATTAAAGCAGAAAAGCATAAAAAGCATAAAAAAACATAAAAAAACATAAAAAAACATAGCTAATTATGAAAGACGAGCTTTCCTTTTATATTACAAAAATCTAATTAATTAGGTTAAAGTTTAGGAAAATATGAAAAAGCCGTCGAAAAACTAGGTTGCTCGATCAAGCAAGGGTATGTTGCTAGATCGAGCAACCTTAAGCCCGACTCGATCGAGCAAGGCACTATGCTCGGTCGAGCATCCCTTCTTTTCGCTCGTTTCTTCGATTTTCTTCATTTCTTCTCTTTCGTTCTCGATTTCTGTGTCTAACCTTCTCGATCCAACTCCGCCATGCTCCATATCATCTCAAAAAGCTCCAAATGCATCCAATCTGCATTAAAACATAATAGAAGCGGCAGAATCGATATTCTAGCTAAAATAGCATAGAAATAAGGAAGGAAAGACGGTAAATCGAGCTATATGTAACTAAGGGAAGCATAAAATATGTATATAGATAATGATCATCAAGAAACGGGTAACAGTTTTTAATCTCACTAATTCTATGTTAATTTTCGTCTAAACAATCACTGTGTATGTTTAACTTTATATAACTATATAAGTGGACTTCTTTGAAGCCGCTAGAGTAACAAGACCGAGTAGAAACTTAATTAGCTGACACGAGGGGCGTATATTACTATAACAGTTACCCGATCAATTGACCTTAGTATATCATTTATATTAATTGCAACTGGAAATTTTAATTCATATCTAAAATCCTTTTTACAACTCAACTATTTTTTTTTGGTTCAAATAACTCAACTATTACATTGGCCAATTAAAACTGTTAAACAAAATGTATGGTGACTTTATTGGTTTACTTTAAAACAATACTTCGTATTTCTAAATATAACTAAAATCAAACGAGATAAATATTTATTATAAAACTTAACCTATATTTATATACTCCCTCCATTCGAGTCCAAATACAACATTTCTTTTTTTGACAACATTCATGAATGAAGATAATCTTTACGATTCCTTGCAACATGTAAGATAAAATATGGTCATGTTGATTTTGTTTAATTCGCCTTTATAAGTATAGTAAGAATATCAAATTTTTATATTTTTTATAATGTAAAACTTGAGATATTTACGTTATAATTCGTGCATTGACATACGTGTAAAAGAGAAATGTTGTGTTTGGATTTGAATAGAGGGAGTATATTTTTATAATAACAACTTCGGAAACAATATACCCGTGAAATTTGCACGGTTTTAAAGCTAGTTTAACTAAGGAATAACATCTACGGAATTAAGCGTATAAGTAAGAACAAAATCAATGCATATAAACAATTTAACGAAAGAAGTATTACCCACAGAAATTAATAAAAAGAAACAAATAAATAATCAGTAAAACTTGAGAAACACAAGAAAATTTAATAAATGATTAAAAACAGAGAAAAAACTTACCATGGGGAGAATGACAGAATGAAGAAGAAAGTGAGGCAATAATTTCAGTAATATCGGAGTTTATTTTCGCAGTTGTTTTTTTACTCATTTTTGTAATTTTAATACCCAACTTTTCATTTGATATCCTTCACAAAAAAACACATCAGACTTAATTCCCCCTACCTTCTTTCTACCTTCTCTCTCTACACTTTTTCCTTGTTCAAATTCCATTAAAAAAAAAATCAAGTATAAACGATTATTCAAATGACGAACATATATTTAATATATATATAATAAAATTGACTCGTTTTTATATTTTTATATTTTAATTTCTTTATTTCTTTTTAATTAGGGTTTTATGTAATTAGGGTTTATGTAAGTAGCATGGGCTATTGGTGTAGTGGCGGCGGTTTAAAGGTGGGCGGCGTAGGGCCGAAGGCGGTCGATTGACGTAGGGGTGGGCGTCCGGCGAAGGGCATGCTGGCATAGTAGAGGTTGTTACTATTGAGAATATTACCTAAGTCAAGTCGAGTTTCCGTCTTGCTAGACTTTCTTAATTACTACACTTCCTAATTATGTTTCTTATATTATTTAGGAAAACTATTAATATTATAATATTGTATTTCCTTAACTAGATTAGGAAACATAGAACTCTATTATTAGTATAAATAGACATATTGTATCTCAATTATTATTATGCATATTCTCAATAAAACCTATCTTTCCAATATGGTATCAGAGCCTCGTGTTCTTGATAGAGGGTAACACCTCGGAGTAGATCCTTCGGCCGGAAGTTCAACCACCCATCCAAAACCCGACTTTGTTCGGCTTATATCAAAAACTCAACTTTGTTCGGCTTCTACCCAAAACCCGACTTTGTTCGGACACCATCTAAAGCGCGATTTTGTTCGGCCTTATCCACAACTCTCCTTCCGCTGCCACCACCTTGGGAATTGCATCAAACCAAGTACTATGTTTATGGCCACCACCGTTTTAGGCCACCACAAAGTTTAAACAAACTCACCACTAAAATTATGGCTACAACCCTTCGAGCCATCAACACAACATGGCCACAACCCTTTCGGCCACCACAAAAATTAAACAAACTCACAACTATAATTATGGCTACAACCCTTCGAGCCATCAACACAACATGGCCACAACCCTTTCGGCCACCACAAAGTTTAACCAAACTCACCACTATAATTATGGCTACAACCCTTCGAGCCATCAACACAACATGGCCACAACCCTTTTGGCCACCACAAAGTTTAACCAAACTCACCACTATAATTATGGCTACAACCCTTCGAGCCATCAACACAACATGGCCACAACCCTTTCGGCCACCAAAACCTCGCCACAATCCTATCATCAATTTGACCACCACCCTTTCGGTCACCCACCAAAATCTATTGGCGAGCTCAGCACAACGCTACCAAGCGCATAATCATTCTAACTACCACCTTGGCATAACTCATCTTGTCCAAGACTGCACTTGCTCTCCGATCGTCCGTCTTGCGGGAGCGTATTGGGAATATTACCTAAGTCAAGTCGAGTTTCCGTCTTTCTAGAATTTCTTAATTACTACACTTCCTAATTATGTTTCTTATATTATTTAGGAAAACTATTACTATTATAATATTGTATTTCCTTAACTAGATTAGGAAATATAGAACTCTATTATTAGTATAAATAGACATATTGTATCTCAATTATTATTATTTAATTTTTCAATAAAACATATGTTTCCAATATGGTATCAGAGCAATCAACAAAACATGGCCACAACCCTTTCGTCCACCACATAGTTTAACCAAACTCACCACTATAATTATGGCTACAACCCTTCGAGCCATCAACACAACATGGCCACAACCCTTTCGGCCACCACAAAGTTTAACCAAACTCACCACTATAAGTATGGCTACAACCCTTTGAGCCATCAACACAACATGACCACAACCCTTTCGGCCACCAAAACCTCGCCACAATCCTATCATCAACTTTGACCACCACCCTTTCGGTCACCCACCAAAATCTATTGGCGAGCTCAACACAACGCTACCAAGCGCATAATCATTCTAACTATCACCTTGGCATAACTCATCTTGTCCAAGACTGCACTTGCTCTCCGATCGTTCGTCTTGCGGGAGCGTATTGGGAATATTACCTAAGTCAAGTCGCGTTTTCGTCTTGCTAGACTTTCTTAATTACTACACTTCCTAATTATGTTTCTTATATTATTTAGGAAAACTATTACTATTATAATATTGTATTTCCTTAACTAGATTAGGAAACATAGAACTCTATTATTAGTATAAATAGACATATTGTATCTCAATTATTATTATGCAATTTCTCAATAAAACTTATCTTTCCAATAGTTACTTTGCCTTTGTTTTTTTTTTTCAATGTAGTGTTGTACTGTGTCAATGTACTGTATTCCAATTCATTTGTGTTTTTATATTTTAATTCCTTTGTTTAGTACATGGTTAAAAAAATTAATTTTTATTTCCTGGTAGGATGACGTAGAGTTCAAAGAATTTCCTCCAACAATTTTAGATAATGATACTGGACGTAGAGTTCGAATTTTTTTTATGAATATATTAGAGAGAAAATATAAGAAAGAGGTTAGAGGGGGAAAATGAGATGAGAAATGAGAGGGGTATAATTGTCAATAGTGTACTAAGATGAGTAAAATGTGTACTGTGAAAATCAGGACCCTTTCTTTTAGTTAGAGGAAAGTTTAGCAATTATTTTATGTTGAAAATTAAGAGTTTGGCTTTTATTTCTTTGACTTTAGTTGGCCTAGTCCGTGGAAGATGTGGGCTTAAAATCAATTGCTTTCCATTTTTCACTTGAGAGTGGATCTAAAATTTTGGAGCCCTTTTGTTGTTGGGCACGTGTTTCTAGAACCGAATAGAACAAATCATGGTCGTCCCTCCGTAAGCTTAGGTATGCGGCTTTATATATGTGAACCTATTGAAATTTTGCCACAGCTGGTAAATTCAAACGCGGCACTCATACCCTCGTAACCCGTCAACCCGGCCTCACAAAACGAGTCATATCAAAATGATCCGCCCATACACAAATTCTCATTTCAGACTAAGATTTCCGTCTTAAGCTTAAGATGGGTCAATTATGTCCATCCTCCTTACTACTAAGAGAATATATTGATTTTCCCGCCTAAAAAGCGCTCTTCTTTGTTGGGCCTTTTTTCATGTTGTCACTGCATGTAACCCACCGTATTTCTATCAAATTAGTCAAAGTAATATCTTCAACTAGGCCAACATATCTATATCTATATCTATATATATAATAAAAAGGCAAGACAAAGCACCATATTTCACCATTTCCCTTTCTAATAACATTTAAACAAGCCATGTCATAATCAATTATTTAAAAAGAAAAAAGAAAAAGTTGTAGAAATTTGAAACATTAAATACAAATTAGTGTACAACAAATATAAAATTATGTTTTTTGTCTTTAATTAATTAAGCATCAAAATAAATATTAAATTCTTAAATTGAGGTGTTAATAATATTAGATTAAGTATTTGACAAATAAGAATTACATTACGTCACTCGAAATTTTACATTATTGTTTATAAATGCTATCTCTTATTTTGATATTTACCCCTTCAATTTCAATGAACTAGATACATAAAAAGGGCTTAAAAAGTAATGCTTTTTAAACATTTTTTTCGACATAGATTTTCAAATATTATATAGCGTAGCAAAAGTATATACGTATCGCAAGTATAATAATATAAAGTAACATGCGTCATATTGTGATGAGGAAAAAAATAAATTAATTAAAACTAACAAAAGCACATGATATGATAAGTGAAAAATAAAGGCAAAGGCAATAAAATTCTACATAAAAAAATATATTTCGATCATCTCTGAAAAATTTCACTCGACCGAAGCATCAAAATTGACACGAACTACAACACCCATATGCTCCCTGAAATCCAAACTGATCTGACCCGACCTGAGGATGGTCCGAGGTTTGTTGATCCGTAACTGACCCAATCCAAATAAAAATCACCCGACTCGAAAATGACCCGACAAAACACAACATTAATTGGCTCAAAATAACTTAAAATGCTAATATGAAATCACACTTAATATTATTTTAAGTTAAAATAATAAACTAGAAATATTTAATAATCTATAATGTACTTTTTTCACTTTTATCATTGCCTTAAGAAAGGCAAGACAAAGCAAAAAAATCTAACCCGTCTAACCTAAAATTGACCCAGTAAAAAAACTCCAAACTTGAAATGACTCAACCTGACCCAAACTAATTCGAAAATGTGACACACGAACTGACCCGCCCAAACTGGTCTGAGCCACACCCAAACCGGCTGACCTGTTTGCCAATTATGTATCTAATTACCTGTATAATGTCTTAATTTATGTGAAACTGAATGTTAAGATGTTAGTTTGCTTCGTACAAAAATAAATGAAACTTGCTTATATATGCAACACAAGCAAACAAAGATGTCAACAAGTTTTAAACTAATGAGGTCACGTTTATGTATGAACTTATATAATTAATCTCAAACGCACCCGTGATTTTCACGGGTACAAAAACTAGTTTGTGTTAATTTATACTCCATATCCGTTAAAACGTTTGTTTACATTTTTATCGCCCACCCAATGTGTGGCCACTTATTATTTCTAAAAATAATGGGGTGTGGAATGTTTTATAATCTTTATAACATTTAGGGAAATTCTCACTTGTACCCCTCTGCTATGCGTTAATCCTAATTGTACCCTTGCTTTCCGGGACAGCCCACTTATGCCCTTCAATTTTCTAGTTATTCTCACTTATACCCCTCAGTTATAGACTAATCTCACTTGTACCCGTACTTTTTCCTACATGTGTACTCCAACTTTCGAGTTACATAGTAACCGTGACCATAATACTATACATCGACAATTAAGACGTTAAATGCTAATTATGTTTGAAAACCCTTCATTTAACATCTCGAACCCTTAATGCTTTACTTGAGCATTTGAAACACCCGGCCCTTAAAATGTATGTTGAAGATGTGGAGTTATATAAATTAATTTGGGTGGAAAAACGATGTTTGTTGGAGAGAATACAATTATTTTAATGAACTTACATTTCTCCATATTATTTACGTAGCACGTACTTAACATCTTACATGGCGGTACTTAACATTTTGGTCATGGTTGTCGTGTAACCAAAGAGTTGGAGGACACAATTGGGCTTTTCCGAAAAGTAGGGGTATATGTGGGATTAACCCATACAAGAGGGGTACAAGTGAGAAAGGTGAAATCAATATTTTAATAATTCGTAATCGTTCTTTTAGATGTGTGTTGTACTGTTTTTATCGACCGGTTTTTCTTATAACGTAAAGTAGAGTTTGAATTACATTTTACATTTAACTTAACTATTAATGTCATAAATCATAAATGCATTATTTTTAATTGAACTAACAGGTTAAGACAAATAATAATATATTTTAAAGTGTCTTCTAATGGTAGTAAATTTTCTTTTTCTACCTCATACTATTATTATATTTTTTTAAATTATATTAAATTAAACGTATTTTCAAATTAGTGTAAAAAAATTAATTTAGGATGTCAGTATATTACCATATCTAAAAAACACCGTGCTTTAGCACGTGATGCACCCTAGTTTGAGATGACATAGACAAAGGCATAATGCATAGGAAAAAACAAAATATTTGTCTCATCTACACAAGTGGTGTTACTTGACCCATTTTAATCTTAAACGGATATATATCTGTCTTGAGAGAGACCTACTGTCGCCCATAAGGCTGACCCAAAACCCGAAAGTGACCCAAACTTGCTTGACATGAATATGGCCAGAAACCCCAACCTAAACCTTGATTGACTCAATGTTGACGCAACCCGATGACCAAACCCGAAAAGACGTGCCCCATAACTCAGTCGTTTGAAAATGACTTACAGTTACCCAAAATGTTCTAAATTATTTTTTCGTCATTTTTCTACCTCTTCTTCCTTTTTTTAACACGTTAACGATCTTTTAAATATATTCCGGTTTTTTGGTAAATGATCGTAAAAATATTTTGTATACTATGGGACATTTTTCTGATAAGTCGGGTCGGTCATTCGGATCGGGTCAACTTTTGTCAGCTTTTAGTTACAACCATCCCGATTAAATAGTTAAAGTTTGAAAAATAGTAATTTTTTTAATCAAAACTGTTTTAGCCATTAATCGGAAAACGACTTGGCCCAAAATGTCCCATACTCGAAAGTGAGTCGACAACAGGTCACCTGAAACGTGAAAGTTATCCAAACTTGCTTGTCTTAAATATGATCTGAAAATCCGAGTACCCGATCCAACTCGGATCCGTCCCGAAAATTGATTGACACAATGTTGACTGAACCCGAATCGACGTGACCCATAACTCAGCTGATTCAAAATGATTTAAAATTACCTAAAATGTCCTAAATTATTATTTTGTCATTATTCTACCTCTTGTTCCATTATTTTAACACTTTAACGATTTTTTAAATATTTTCTAGTTTTCTTTTGAAAATTACCTTAAAAGTATTGCGTATACTCTAGACGACATTTTTTTTTGAAAACATTTGAAAATATCTAAATTGAAAGTAAATAAATCGCTTTTAATAAATCCGCGCTCGCAATTTGACCATAAAAAGTACGAAGAATGAAATAAAAACTAACATTAAATTGAATTTCATATTGGTGCCAAATTATAATATTTGAAATATACGAAAATTAGACTTGGCGCCAGATTCTATTATCTCCGAGATGGTTTCAAGACGAATATTCAATATTTAACGTGGCGTCAATGCTCGAAAATCAATTTCTTACGTTGACCCCAACTTGAAATCTCAAATTTCGGTCTGTTGAACTAAAAATACGTCTTATCTGGACAATTAAGAGTGAAAACATTATGTTTAATTACTCAAAAATATATTTTGATTTAAATACTATCAATTTAATGTGTTTAGAAAACGGTTATGTATCGAAACAAACAAATAGTCAACAAAAGAATGTATTCTCCGTCACATATTAACAATTTACAATAATTATTATATATTCTCACGTTCATGCATACTATTTCGATACTAAACGTTATAATTTTAAACTAATTATGACTCGTATGCTTCACACAACCTTTCAGGGCGACTTATTAACAATCCTCGATACTTGAGCAACATTTCATCACTTCTCGCCCCATTGTAATGTCGTCAACCAATCAATAACACGTTACAATGTTGTTTAATGAGCCCGAACCGCGATTTAACATCTTTAGTACATTGTAAAATTTTCGCATCGCATCATCTTTTAAAACCTTATTAAGCTGCCACATCAAAACCTATACGTCACCGCCTTTATTCGCATGCTACCGCCTCGATCCGCCACGAAGAATAGTGTACTTAATTTACTACCACTAAAATTTTTCAAGTTTTATTTTGTTTTAATATTAAATTTTGTCTTGAAAAAGAAAATGACTAATATTTTTATCAAATTTACTAACAAAAAAGTTACAAGCCAATTTCCGAATATTATCGAATCGGTTTTCGGATAAGTCGGGCCGGTCATTCGGATCGGGTCAAGTGTTGTTAGCTTTAAGTTACAACCATCCCGAATAAATAGTTAAGTTTGAAAAATAGTATTTTTTTTAATCAAAACGGGCTTAGCCATTCATCGGAAAAATGCTCGGCCCAAAATGTCCAAAACTCGAAAGTGACTCGACAACATGTCACCTAAAGCCGATCGAAACCCAAAATGATCCGACCTAACCTAACCCGATGTAAAATTTATGTCAGGCTTCAAATGACCCGGCCGAAAATGACCCAAACCGTAAGAGAATAAGTTGTCCCCTCCTGATTAAATCACGACATTTTCATTTCTAGAACTCAAGTTATGATCATTTAAATTCGACCCTTATTTTAGGTGGATTCCAAATTTGTAGTTTTGGAAGGGATTTATATTTCTTGTTGATTATGCTTCTTAAAATTTGTTCTAATATTTATGTTTTGTGTATTGACACTCTTTTATCATTGGAACACCTTGCCTATGTCCCATTCACATGCTAAATGATGATTCTAGGATGTTTCACCCATGTACGTCATGCTTACCTTGAATGATCTTTTGAATGCACGCTGGTCTTGTTAGAGTCAAAATGTCATCCATTATGTGCCCTACTATGCTTGACTCTCTTATTCTTTGTGGGAACGAACTGTTATTGTTGGTTGAATCATGAAATGTTCATCCCGAGAGTCTTGTACCGAGTCCATGCCGAGACCGTATTCTCATCGTCGTACGGTCGTATCGAGAAGTGATCATCTTGAGGATTTGGTATATGGCTTAGGCTAGGACCATATTACTATCGGCGTCCTACCGAGTGGATGATAGTCTTATATGGTTCCTTGTTTGTGCTAGTGAGGATGTGACGACGTTGATAGAAGGCGAAAGCGTATAGTTGGTAAATGTGGTCTAGAGGGTCTGTCGTGCTGTCAAAGAGTGTCATGGCTGGTGGTACGAATCCCTTGGTACATTGACAAGGGATATGTCATCCACGAAGGGGGAGTTCGGATAGCTGTCACATGGTGCTTTTTCCAAAGGACGGGTACACATGTTATCTTGTTGATCAAGTCCCTTAATTCCTGATACTATTGTTCCATCGTGCTTCCTTCTCCTTCAAGGAGGTTAGAAACAGGCGGAAAACAACCAAATGGTGTACCTCCTAACCAAGCTACACCAAGGAGTTGAGTGCTAATGTGGTTGGTCATCGGCATTGTACCGACTATGGATCATAGTTGATATCATGGCGTCTTGGAGACAAATTTTCATCCTAGCCATGTTCCACCAGGGAATTGACTGTTTAGCGGAACTGTCGTTTCGCTGACAGGTTTAGAATGGCATCCTAATGTCTGCTGGATCTGAATTCATGAAAAAAAATTATATTGAAAGCAAACATCAGCCGTAAACTTGCCCATATACGATATCCTCGCCTGACGACACTGTTACCCCAACAAAATGAAGTCAAATATCTCAACTTAATCCTCGTATTGTATTATTCAAACAAATTAACAAATAAAAAAAACATAGCGGGCCTCGTAAGGAAGTAAAGTTTTGTTCATTCCATTGGCTTCCTTTAAAGGTGGATGAATAGTAGGATTACTAACATAAAGTGCGCTAAGCAAGTCAAGGAACAATCATATTACACGAGAAAATAAAAAAGACTAACTTAGAAAACAAAAAAACAAAAAACAAAACAATAATAATAATAATAATAACAATAATGAAAGAAAAAGGATATATCTAAGTTTAACGCTGCTAAAGGATTGTGAACTTGAACATGCTTGATAATAGACATAACAGTTTCCAATTTAGACTCAACCATGTGGTCGAAAGACTCTATATGCGACAAAAACAGTTTCGCAAGTGCCGAGAAATATGATCCCCGACTTTTGATCATAGCTTTTGAGGTTTAGCTTGATCTTCATCCATGTTGTGTTGTTAATGTTGAGAAGTGAATAAACAATTATGTAGAGACGATAAAATGGATGCTTGAGTTGGAGTGAGAGAGGGTAGAGGAAGGGTGTGAATTAGGTATGCGGCTTGAAATATGTGAACCTATTGAAATTTTGGCCCAGCTGCTAAGTTAAAGTGTGGCACTCATACCCCCGTTGCCCGTCCACGCAAAACCACCCGATAGGCTGATCCGAAACGTGTAAGTTATCCGAATTTTGTTGTCTTGAATATGATCTGAAATCCGAGTACCCGATCTAACGCGGACCTGTCCCGAAACTTGATTGATACAATGTTGATTGAATCCGAAAAGACGTTACCCATAACTCAGTTGATTCAAAATGACTTAAAACGACCTAAAATGTCCAAAATTATTATTTCGTCATTATTCTACCTCTTGTTCAATTTTTTTTACCACGTCAACGAGCTTTTAAATATTTTCTAGTTTTTTTGTAAATTACCTTAAAAGTATTTTGTATACTCTGGAGGACATTTTTTTAAAAAAACATTCAAAAATATCTAAATTGAGAGTAAATAAATCTTTTTTAATGAATCCGCGCGCGAAATTTGACCTTAAAAAGTACGAAGTATGAAATAAAAACTAACATTAAATTGAATTTCATATTTGGCTCCAAAATATAATATTTAAAATATACGAAAATTAGACTTGGCGCCAGATTCTATTATCTCCGAGATGGTTTCAAGACGAATATACAATTTTTGACGTGGCGTCAATGCTCGAAAATTAATTTCTTACCTTGACCTCAACTTGAAACCTCAAATTTCGGTCTGTTGAACTCAAAATACGTCTTATCTGGACAATTAAGAGTGAATACATTATGTTTAATTTACTAAAAAAATTATTTTGATTTAAATGCTATCAATTTAATGTATTTAGAAAACGATTATGTATCGAAAAAAACAAATAGTCAACAAAAGAATGTATTCCTCATCACATATTAACAATTTACAATAATTATTATATATTCTCACCTTCATGCAAACTATTTCGATACTAAACGTTACAATTTGAAACTAATTCTGACTCGTATGCTTCACACAACCTTTCAGGGCGACTTATTAACAATCCTCGATACTTGAGCAACATTTCATCACTTCTCGCCCCATTGTAATGCCGTCAACCCATCAATAACACGTTACAATGTTGTTTAATGAGCCCGAACCGCGGTTTAACGTCTTTAGTACATTGTAAAATTGTTGCATCGCATCATCTTTTAAAACCATATTTAGTTGCCACATCAACAACTTTACGTCGCCGCCTTTATTCGCATGCTACCGCTTCGATCCGCCACGAAGAATAGTGTACTTAATTTACTACCACTAAAATTTTTCAAGTTTTATTTTGATTTAAGATTACATTTTGTCTTGAAAAAGAAAATGACTAATATTTTTATCAAATTTACTAACAAAAAATTACAAGCCAATTTCCGAATACTATCGAATCGGTTTTCGGATAAATCAGGTCGGTCATTCGGATCGGGTCAGCTGTTGTTAGCTTTAAGCTACAACCATTTCGAATAAATAGTTAAGTTAGAAAAATAGTATTTTGACTCGACAACAGGTCCCCTGAAACAGATCCGAAATCGAAAATGAACTGTCCCAACCTAACCCGATGCTAAATTTATGTCATACTTAAAAATGACCCGACCCGTAAGAGAATAAGTTGTCACCTCCAGTTTTAATCACTGCATTTTCATGTCTAGAACTCAAGTTATATATGATCGTTTAAATTTGATCCTTATTTTAGGTAGATTCCAAATTTGTAGTTTTGGAAGGGGTTTATATTTCTTGTTGACTATGCTTCTTAAAATTTGTTCTAATATTTATGTATTGTGTATTGACACTTTTTTTTCATTGGATGGTAGTCTCGTATGGTTGCTTGTTTGTGCTAGTGTGGATGTGACAACGATGTTAGAAAGCGAAGGTGTGTCGATGGTTGATGTGGTCGAGAGGGTTTGTCATCTCGTCATAGAATGTCATTGTTGATGGTACGAATACCTTGGGTACATTGACGAGGGATATGTCATCCACGAAGGGGGAGTCCGCATAGCTGTCATGCGGTGCTTTTTCCAAAGGACGTGGTACACATGGTATCTTGTTGATCAAGTCATTTAATTCCTGGTACCATTGTTCCATCGTGCTTATTGCTCCTGCAAGGGGGTTAGAAACAGGCAGAAAAAAGCCAAAGGGTGTACCTCCTAACCAAGCTCCACCAAGGAGTTGTGAGTACTAGGTAGTCGGTCGAGTCGAGCTTAATCAACCGAGTGGACTGGGTACTCGGCCGAGTAGAGGGTCTTCGACCGAGTAAGGTTGGTGTGTCAGTTGAATAGTATTCTGTTCTTGAGCACTCGGCCGAGTGTGGTGAACACTCAACCGAGTGAGGTGTACACGACCGAGTACATATTGTACTCGACCGAGTACACCGGTCTGCGAGATTATTTCGGACGGTTTGATTTAGGATTTTTAGAAGGATTAAAAAAATATTCTCACTTTACGTTTCATAATCAAAACTCTAACCTCTCTAAAACTCTATCAAAACCTCTGAGAACATCCTTAATCACCCCAAGCCGGATCAAATTTGCGTCTTACCTTGTTGGTTTCTTCAGCAAGTAATTCCATTATGTGATTATTGTTATTAATTGATACTATGCATTGTAACCCTAATTGAATTGGGGGAAAATGGAAGATTTTTAGTTATTAGCTGTATAATCCTTGTATGTTTAGGGGGAGACTTTGTAGAAGAGGATTTCTGATTTGATTTCTTGTGCTTCTTGCGGATTTTCTATAAGGTAGGATTTTCCTACTCAGTATTGTTATATGTTAATCTTTGTGATAAGATGCTTGTTGAGATATTTTTACTTTATTGATGATGATGATGGAGTTTAGGTTTGGAGTTCGGAGTGGTTACTGGGTTAGTATTTTGGTGATCCGACGTGAGACGGATCACACCCCGAGTTTGCCTCTCTTAGCTCCCCCGCTGCGATGGGGATGTGCACATTAATGTTCCAGGAACTCTCATTGCGGTGAGAAGGGCTGTCGATGTCCGGTGCTGCGGCCTGACATCAATTGGTGGATTTGCAGGTTAGGGTGGTAGCCTGATGCTACAGAGGTAATCGCTGCGGTGGCCTACTGGTTTCTCTTTCCCTATTTCTTACTTTAGCTGTCTTGTACATTGGTCGGCGTATACTGTTACTGACCCCGTTACTGTTTTACAAAAATGCTGTGATCCATTGAGGAATGGTGAGCAGTTGATCAGCATTTAACTCGTTGAGCTTGCGCTGGGTAGTTAATGGGCTTGCCATGGTCGTGTCGTAGCTTCCGCTGAGATATCTAGAGTCTTAGACAGTCACATTTATTATTCTTTACTTTATCGTTGTTAGTAGATTTGGATTGTTGTTTAAGACGGTATGTCATATGGATTTGAAATGATGTAACTATTCACTTTAAACAATTGATTTAATAAACTGTTCTATTATGGTCTATTTGATATGTACTACCTCGGGCAATCGAGATGGTAGTGTCTTCATGTATTAAGGGAGACTTTGTAAGGCTATTTGGTATATGGGAGTGTTACAAAGTGGTATCAGAGCGATGACTTTGGAACCTAAAACCAATGAACCTAGGAGTGTCTAGTAGAATGAACCCAAGTAGGATTTGTAGGGAGCTACTGTAAATATTTGGGACACGACCTAAAAACGCAACTTTGCCCCTATAGCTCTTAGCCGGTAACAACGGGGAAGTGTCGGGGCGAATATGTGCGTGTTGTGAATCCTTATGTTGATTGTTGAGAATGTTGTGAAGTGGAGGTGGAATATGAGCATGAATATGTTGGTGTTATGTAAAGCATGTATGGAACGGCATATGTGTGAATGATGGTGATTATGCCTAAGAATGTGTTTACTATTGGTAAGCATGTTATACATATGAGTTAAGTATGGTTGTGTGAAGCATGTATAAGATGCATATAAATTGAATGAATGAGATATAACCATGGAATGTGTGTTATAAAGGTATTATATATTTGTATGATGTGATTACTATGTGGATTGGTGAAATTGATATGAAGTGGTGACGAGATATGAGTATGGCATGTAGTATAGATGTATGAAAGAACTGCATGATGAACATGAAAAATATGTATGACATGTAGTATATATATGAAATGACGTGGTGTTAAGCATGAAAAATATGTATTTATTATTGCAAAATATGATATCTGCATATGAAGATGATTCGTGGCCATATGATGCATGTGAAACTTATGTAGAGTAAAGATGAAATGAGAAATGTTGAGACGAAAGGAATATGTTTATATGTATGATAAAATTGTTGTGTATTAAGTTCTTTGTGTTTATATGTGGTAAGAGACCATAAAAGTTGAGTTGGGGGCCCGATCATTGTGTGACTCGACCGAGTGTGGCAGGGGACTCGACCGAGTAGACGGTACTCGACCGAGTACCCCAGACACTCGACCGAGTGTGGGACTCTGATGTTGTTAGGGAGCAATATATTTTTCTGACTCGACCGAGTGGCGCGAGGTACTCGATCGAGTAGAGGTTACTCAACCGAGTACCCTTGGCACTCGACCGAGTGTGGGGATTTGATAACATAGTGGAGTATTGTGTTTTGTGTTTCGATCGAGTGTAATGTGACACTCGACCGAGTGTGTTGTATTCGACCGAGTGTGTTTCACTCGACCGAGTGGCTTCGCCTCATCAGGTGAGCTGTGTATTCGTTTTGTCTATGTAATGTTGTGTTGCGTTATGTAATTCGTTGTCTTGTATTTTGAATATGTGCAAGGAAGTGTCGTCTTGGGGAGTGAAATTGGTGGATTCTATAAGTGAATATTATTCCCCATGTTTATATTGTTTTATGCAAAATGCGTGTGGATATATATGGTTAGGACAGATAGATTGATGAGCCTTGTGTGAGAGAGAGAGAGAGAGAGAGAAAATCGGTTTTGTGATAGGAGATGTGTAATGATGTTGTAAGTTGAGAAATATATCGAAGCGTGTATGTATATGGTCAAATAATAATGTGAGGATGGTAATGTATGAAGTGAGGATTGAGAAGAGAGACATCAATGGTTACAAATGGGAATATGAGTAAAATATAGACGTAAATGGGAATGCTTGACTAGATTAGGGATATATGCAATGAGAATCGATTGTAAGGAATGTAATGATGATGGTACCTAGAAAGCTTAGTTTGCTTGATGTGTAAATAGGACTAGGATGTTATGGATTTAATGGAAATTCGGATAACTAAGAGGCAATTTTGGAGATTAAATATTATGGAAAGCATGATATGAGGTAAGCATCGTTGAGTGGTATGCAAAGGATAAATAATAATAATATATGATGAGTTCCGTTGTTTGTTTGGGCGTATTAGTAGCAAATGAAAAAAAAATAGTGTGATAAGAGAAATTATTATTGCATATGATTAGAAGATTGTGTCGACAAGTTGTTGAGTTTGGGATCTTGAGGTAATAAGAAGGTAGTCACGTTATTAGGGGACTAGGAAGTGAGAGTGAATCTTTGGAGTAATGAGTCATTGTAGTTGGTGCGAATTGGAAGAAGTATAAATAGCGAATTGGTAAAGCAAATATTAGTATAGGCTATAGAAAGATGTAATATTAGTCGTGAAATAATTTGTGGTAGACCATGATTTCTCTCAAACTCTGACATAAGAATCTAGCAATACAGGCGCCTCAACATGCAACAAGGCTAAATAAATTGTACAGGGTATCATACTAAATATAGTGCGCAAAACATAGCTGGGGGAAAATCCAAGACAATACTAAAGGTAACTGCCAGGTATCAGGCAAGAAAGGATATGTGGACCAGGCATAAGATCACACGCCTGGTTAGAATAGAACTCAGGTACAAGAATCGTTATCAACATAGGACATCAGACATTATCAGGGTACATCAGACACTATCAAGGTACAACAGACACTATAAGGGTAGAGCAGACACATTCAGGTTTGCGTACAGAACAGTTCAGCTTGTCACGCTTAGGTACAGGCCAGGAAAAGTATTAAGGGATACGTGGACAACCAACATCAAATAATCAGAATATATTTTACAAACATAGAATGCAAAACAATTAGTCACATGTCAATTAAGTCTAGTTTAAAGTGGTTACTATAATCAAGGAGACCAAGTCCACACCTTTGGAGCATGAATTAACACATAAAAACCCTAGTGAGATGAAGGAAACGGCAACAACAAGAGGAAGAAAAAGTCAACTATAATTGAGAAAAAAAAATCTACATAAGTGGAGCTACTTCCGTCTTATAAGCAACTAACCCATGAAGCTTATTCTACTATAAATAGAAGGCAAGATGAGCTTAATGAGGGACTTGACCATAACCCATCATCACCAACATCTCAACTACATCAAACACTACATAATTACTAAGCATTGCATAATTGTTCAACGGTTACATATTAAATATTATTATAATCCTCTCCTGGCTTGGTGCCTGTGGTTTTCTTCCCATTTAAGGGTTTGCACTTATAAATCCTTGTGTCATGTTTTCCTTGATTACTCTTTACTTTTATTTTGCCTCTTTTACTTTATAATCAACCCTTAGAAATATCAATCATGATACCATCATAATAGGATGATACTAGTTAATCTCACCATAATCAACCCTGGCCGGAATACCCTGGACGAATTCCAGGCCGTGTAAAAATCCGGTCAAAACAATTGGCGCCCACCGTCGGGCAACTAGTTTATCAATCCTACAAATTATTTACAAGTTCTTTTCTTCTCCACAATAAGTTTTGAGAAACTTAAGAAAAATTGATATAAAAGTTTCCATAACTCTACACTTTGAATGAAGAAATGTTATATGCAAGGGAAATATTGCCAAGACAAGTCATGAGTCCTTGTCCTGACCATACGTACAACATTGCCAAAGAGAATGCGTTTTTCAAGTGAAAAGTTATTACTAAAGAGATTCAAAGATAAGTCTTTCTCATATCCAATACAAGTTTCCCAAACTCTAATTAATATACTTTACGATTTTGGTACTTAGGCCTTATTTTACAACTAATTTTCTTAATTATAATAATTTTTTCTTCTTAGGAAATTAAATGCAGCCTTAAACTTCAAAATCGAAGCCTAACTAGATAACTTAATCCTGACCGGAATAGGCTTGAATGTCAGCTTAAACAGTATCAGTGCAAGGTTGAGCATCATTACCAGCCTGAACAACCAGTTCAACCCTGAATGGCTATACCAAGCCTGACTACCTCTAAGATTCGATCAGGACATACCACTTCTTTCGGGACAGTAAATGCTGACCAACAATGTGCAATATTATAGTGTAATATTGAATCATAAAGGTGTTCAAGTAATCCTACACAGGTAAGGCCCTGTTCTTTCTGACTTTTTAGAGCTGAACTGAACAGAACTGAACTTAATAGAGCTGAACTGAACTGAACTGAGCTGAACTGAACTGAACTGAACGGAACTGAATGGAGCTGAACTGAACTGAACTGAATAAAGCTGAACTGGAAAATGCTTATTGGAGCTGAACCGAGTTGAGAAAATAATAATAATAATAATAATAATAATAATAAATATAATAATAACAACAACAATAATAATTATGATTATTAGCTGTTATCATAATCATAATGGTAATGATAATGATAAATATAATTAGTTGTTATCATTAGTCTTAATAATAATATTAGTAAATAGTATTAGTAGTATTATTATTAATATGATCGATTTTGATAGTCATAACATTCATTATAATAACAATAATAATTAGTGATAATAATAATAGTAATAATACTAGTAGTAGTAGTAGTAAATTTATTTTAAATTGTGCTTTGAGCTTGATAAAATAATAATAATAATAATAATAATAGTAATTATAATTATTATAATAATAATAATAGTAAAATTAATAATATTGATAATAATTGCTATTAATAGAATATTCCCCTCCAGTTCATAATAATTTTCGTATTTTGTATTGCATAGTTTTCGAGACGACACTTTGATTTGATTTCTCTTCATTTATAATCAATTTTTTTTTCATTTAAAAAATATCTTTCCAATTTTTTTTAATGATGAATGTAAATGTTTTTTGTTATAACATCTAAGTTTTTATATTTAAAACTTATTTATGGTCAAAGTTATAACGAAGGATAATTATTAGATGGAGGGAGTATTATTTAATTAATAATAATAATAATAATAATAGTAATAAAATAATAATAATAACTAATATTAATATAAATATTAATAAAAAAAATTTAAGTTTAAGATGAGTAGAACTGAAGTGAGCTGAATTTAGTGGAGTTGAACTAAACTGAATGAAGCTGAGCTGAACTGAATAGAGCTGAACTGAACTGAACTGAACTGAACTGAATGGAGCTGAACTGAACTGAATAGAGCTGAACTGAACTGAATAGAGCTGAACTGAACTGAAATGAGCTGTAATTAAGCCGGAAAGAACATGGCCTAAGTTCTTATCCTTTTTATAAGAACTAAATATATATGTCATTAAAGTACAAATTCCAAAACAACTATGGAACAAATATTGTTAAACAACAACCATCTTATATATGATAGTTTTAGTCTGTCCTGATACACTAGTGTTAGTCCAGCCCGGCCTTACGGGTTTTGGAGAGAAAAATTAGCCTGGCCGACTAGTCAGTTCAGATATGCTTAGCCGATTATTGTACTACCTTAATGAATTATCACATGATTACTCTTTAACTTTCCTTATTATATTTTCAGGCTTGAGTAGCATAAACCTAAAAACGTAGCACGTATAGAATTGCTAGTAATAATGTTTGACAAAACATGGACAATGGAAGACATAATCTATCCTGACTAGCTAGTCAATGTGGTTGTCATTGAATAATTCATGTGAATCATGTAAAAAAACTTTGGATACTCTTGAAAGATATTCGAGTCCTGCCAAGTGCAACTTTGTGTGTAATGTGGTAAGCTTATTAGTTACAAGAAAACAAAAAGAGGCATAGAAGCTTGTCCTGAACAGACTAAAGCAAACTGAAGCTTCAATCACCAAAGCGAGTAAGGGACATCCAAAAGTTGGTAGGAAAGGTTGCAACCCTACACATGCACATATTCTTATCCATGCCTAAGAAACATGGAAAGCTTTCTATAACCTGCATGGAAAGGATACGAAGTTCAGAATAACTCTTGATCTCCTAAACCAAGGAAGATAACAATCAGCAACACCCAATTTATTATGTAAGTAAAAGTACATTAGATGCGGAAATGAAGTATGACTTTCTTGAAAAATATGTTTTAGCTATAATTATGTCATGTACTAATAAATTTCGTCCCTACTATGAATGTCGTTATATTATAGTCAGGGCTAACCTCCCTATTAAATCTGTCCTGAGGTAGCCTGGACTGTCATGCAATAAGATGACTAAGTAGTCACTCAAGCTTAGCACATAAGACTTCGCCCTTGAACCCAGGCCAACAATAAAATCCCATGCCAAAGCAGACTTTTTGGCTGATTTCAGTCCTAACTTAGAACTAGACTTAGAAAAGTAAGAAGTAAACCAGTTAGACACCCAGACCTCCGGTCAGAATAGACCTTATTCCCATATGGGCCAACCAACATTTAGGGACAAGATTAGGTTTAGTACTAAAATCGCCACAAGGGGACACAATAGAATATACTATAAGTTGTGTATTCAAAATCATCAACAATGAAGTTGAGTACAAAGCTCTCATAACGGTGTTCAAAATAAGTACAAACCTTGGTGTGCAGCATACAAAGTAAAAACTAAGTCTCTCTCTCTCTCTCTCTCTCTCTTAATTACCAACCAAATCAATGAAACTTATGCAGCAAAGGATTCTAAAATTATGTTATACTTAGAATATGTCAAAAACCTTTGCTCAAAGTTTTATTCATTTGTAGTTGAACATATAACATGAGACATGAATACCTAGGCTGATGCTCTGGCCAGCCTTGGTTCAAATTTTAGCCCTGCAATATTTGACAAAATCCATATTGTTCATCTAATTAAACTTGTTATTAGTAAACCTGATCAAATATATCCCGTCAATGTTGATACTAATTCCTGGACCAGACCTAACTATAATTGGTTTCTGCGAGGTGTAATACCACCGGACATGCATGACAACATACATGATGGATATTATGGCAAACACAAAGGAGGAAGAAGCCTGGCCAGCAAAGTGCCCATGACTAGCTATTATTGGCCAACCATGAGGGCTGATTGCCTGTACTAAATCATAAAATATGAAGCTTGCCAAAAGCCTGCTCCGATCATCCATGAACCATCATAACTACTACACTTAATCTCCACATTCTGGCGATTCATGAAGTGGGGCATGGACATAGAAAGAAGATAATGGCGTTTTATGTGAATGACATATAAGCATGACAATTTTCATTTCTGGATATCCAAAAGAAACGGCCAGGCAAGACTCAAGCATCAAAAGTAGGGAGATGCAACCAAAGGCACCAACAGACTACAAACACGAGAAGGAGACATGATTCCAACATCTTGGAATATCTCTCACTTAAAATTGGCCCACGTATAAAGCATAATCATACTTGTGCTAAATTCTATCGTGCTGGTCCTAGGTAAACAAAACCCTAACTTACTCATCTGAATGTATCATATGCCATCCGGGAATGATTAATGTGCCTTTCCTGAACATGATATGTGACAATGTGCATTCTTTTCCTGCCTACTTGTCTGTAAATTCACATGCGTAATGTTTAGATCAAAACTACTTTACTTGAATCCTGAAAACTTGTTTCATCTCAATGTATTCATTTATCAATTTTCTATTATATGCATAAACAAATGTCTAGGATTGAGGGCCACTCCACTAGCCTAACCAATATTCCAGATTACATCAAAGATAACACAGATCAATAGATCTCATTGTTTTGTTAATAGTTTTACAGATACTGAGCTTAGTATAAAATATAAGCTAGTAGGAAGGTGGAAGAACCAACCTACTCGCTTTAAAGCCCTCCAGATAGGCTCAGGGCCAAATACGCCCTCCTGACAGGCTCTCCCCCTCTCCCCCTCTACACCAACAAACCCTTCTGACAGGCATACCGTCTACATAAATAAGCCCTCCTGACAGGCCGAGGGCCAAAAAGTATATCAAACGAGCATTATTATCTCAAATAGACAAGACCAATCAAAAATTTAAATTGAAGGCAAAAGTTCCAAAATTCCACAAATAAAAAGAGATAGATTGTTCTGAATCTTAAACAAATAAACTCCAAAATAATTTTTTTATCAAAATATCAAAATATTTATCACAAATAAATTGTTCTTCTAGAGACATCCCCCCTGGATAGGCAAAAACCCAGGTCAAATCCATTCAACACAAATAAAAACATATAAAAACAAATTGTTCTCTCAGCGACATCCCTCCTGGATGGGCAAAACCCAGCAACTCCATTCAAAATAAAATTATACCCTGCCTTGGAAGGAGTAGTAGAACCAGCACCTTCACCACCCACATCCTTAACATATTCCAAATGAGGAGAATCCACTTCATCAACATGATCACAATCTTTGAACTCAAGAAAAGCAGCATCCAACTCAGCAATATCAACTTCAGGATTCCAGTAGGGCCTGACCTCTGCTGGCTCTCTCATGGCGTCCATTCTTCATTTTCCAAAGAAATACTGGGCACCATCCTTAATCTTACCCTAAAATTCCTCCTTCTCAGCAGGCAACTCCTCATTCCTCCCAAGCAACTCTTGGACTGCCTGCTTCTCAGCCTGCAACTCAGCCTTGGCAGCGGTCAACTCCACTTCAAGTCCAGTAACCTTTCCCTGAACAGATTCCAAGGACTTCAAAGCTTCATGGGCGGAACCAAGCTTAGATATCAGCACAACCACCTCAGCACGGTTCTTCGTAAACAATGCCTTCAGTTGTCCCCAGGACATGATTAATACTTACCAACCCTTATCCCCCTATGGCAAAGGCGCGAAGGTTAATTGTTCAACCAATGAAAATTACCAATGAAAATTAGGGTGCGATTCAAAAACTTCCAACAAACAATATATCAACGATTTCTTATACAAGAACAAACATTATCTGGAAATGCGTAGAGTTATTATTTCTTCACACCTGGCCAGACCTAGCATAGTGAAGAAATAATGGGCAATTCTTAAACCATGATTTCTCTCAAACCCTGACATAAGAATCTAGCAACACAGGCGCCTCAACAAGTAACACGGCTGAATAAATTGTACAAGGTATCATACTAAATATACTGGACAAAACATAGCCGAGGGAAAATCCAAGACAGTACTAAAGACAACTGTTAGGCATAAGGCAAGAAAGGATATGCGGACCAAGCATAAGATCACACGCCTGGTCAGAATAGAACTCAGGTACAGAAATTGTTATCAGCATAGGACATCAGACACTGTCAGGGTACAACCGACACTATCAGGGTAGAGCAGACACAGTCAGGGTTGCGTAAAGAACAGTTCAGCCTGTCAGGCTTAGGCACAGGCCAAGATAGGTATGAAGGGATACGTGGACAACCAACATCTGATAAGCAGAAGATATGTTACAAATATAGAATGCAAAACACTTAGTTACATGTCAATTTAGCCTAGTCTAAACAGTTGCTATAATCAATGAGACCAAGTCCACACCTTTGGAGCATGAATTAATCACATAAAAACCCTAGTGAGATGAAGGAAACGATAGCAAGAAGAGGATGAAAAAGTCAACTATAATTGAGGAAACAAACCTACAAAAGTGGAGCTACTTCCTACTTACAAGCAACTAACCCATGAAGTTAATTCTACTATAAATAGAAGGCAAGATTAGCTCAACGAGGGACTCGACCATCACCCATCATCACCAACATCTCAAGTAGATAAAACTACATAATTACTTAGCATTGCATAATTGAGCAACGGTTACATATTAAATATTATTAGAATCCTATCATGGCTTGGTGTTCGTGGTTTTCTTCATATTTAAGGGTTTCCACGTATAAATCCTTGTGTCATGTTTTCCTTTATTACTCTTTACTTTTAGTTTGCCTATTTTACATTATAATCAACCCTTAGAAGTATCAATCATGATAACATTACAATAGGATGATACTAGTTAACCTCACCATAATCAACCCTGACCGAATTCCAGGCCGTGTAAAAATCTGGTCAAAACAATTTGTAGTGGGAATAATTGAGTTACAAGGAGGCAAGTAGAAGAGGGATATTTGGAGGAACACAGCTTGAGGTAAGTGTGAAGGATGCAAATGACATAGTTTGGTAAGGAAGAGTTAATGAAAGATGAAATTGTTTTCGAATGAGAGGATGAGTGATTTTAGTGATAAAATAATATGGTATATATATTAGAAAATGACCTTTTGTGGGAAATTGTCGGATAGTAATCAAAGAGAGGGTGTGAAAATTTTGGTGGTATTGTTTATGACCTCAGAAGTACTGTAAGGGTGATTTGTGTGAGATGTATGCGCATTGAGTGATATATTGATCGAATATGGCTATCATAGAATTTGATGGTTTAAAATTTTTGGCAGAACTAATTGGGAGATAAGAGATTCAAATGTGGAATTTCGAATAGATATCTAGATGATAATCTTGGTCTATATTGGAATCTTGTATGAGAATGTTGAATTAAAAAGCTTATTATAATGGTAATTGGTAGCTATTCCGAGATATTAGTTCTAGTACCTTGTTAGTCGTTTTGCGGGGAGAGAGAGGTTGATGGAGTAGGACTTGATATGATTTGAGTTGAGGAAGTTATGCGAAGGTTATAGTATTATATGATAGATGTTATAGTTGAGTGTGAAGGTAGTTTCAAGTTTAATGGCTTTGGGATCTGTCTTCATGTTAGCAAGGGAAATGATGAGTTATAATGGTGTGGGATAGATGTGGGTCTAGATTCTTTGTTAAGATTATTTTGACTAATAATTTTTCGTTACTCGTGTAGTTAGTTGGTAATCTAAGATGTGGTATTCGTATCATGTTTCTGTCGAGCTAGGACATCTTTAGCATGGTTGGTATAGTCTATTGTTTGCGTAATAGCGTCATTTGGATAGTGGTTTGTTATGACAGTTATGTGGTTATGTGAGTCTCTAAGTAAGTCAGAGTTTCGAATTCTGACAGCTTGGGGCATTTATGTGTCGAGCATATAAATAAATGTCGTATTTCTATTGTCATCGTTTCGTTAGCTGTTGTCTTGTGGGTTTAAGAGTAGAGTCTAATCGATGAAGATTTATTAGTCGTTATTGTTAAGTTCCTTGTTCTTTTAGATCTTGGTCGATAGGCTTAATTGTTGTGGTATTTTTGCATGTGGATCGGGATGTTTTGGACTTAAATGGGGTATATGGAAGTCGTGAGATTTGATTATGGTGTGCTTGAGGTTGTAAATGGTTCATTGTCGTTTAGAGGATTTTATGGATTCGTTGCCAATGAGGATGAAATTTAGGATTTTGGGTGGACGAAGATTTTAGGTTGAGTGTTATCCGTTCGAGATAGGGCGACAGTTCAGAAGGATATTATGAGTAATCGTGGTAAAGGATTGATCCAATGGTTCGTATTGATGATTTTCAGGTGAATTTTAGGTGATGTGTGGACCAAATGGTGTTTGGTATTGTGGTAAATTTGGCGGTATTGGTACTAGGGTATTAAGCGAGCTTGGTAAGACAGGTTAATGTAAATAAAGGAAATAGATAAGAGTTTAGTGATGAATTGGGTTAGAGGGCGTAGCAGCATTTTGAGAAGAGCAGACTGCCTTATAACATTTAGCTATATTTTGTGAAATATTTAGAAAGAATGGTGATTGGTTGTTTAGTTAGGTGAATAATGTCTAGTTATGCTATTGAGGTATTATTATAGGCATGGATGTTGAGTTGTGGTGTTAGTTATATGGTGATGATCACCTATAATTTCGTTAAGGTATAAAAGTATTGGTATGGGAGCATGGGGGATAGTAAAAATGTAATTGGTTTGAGTGTGGGCGAGCTTCGAGGACGAAGTTCATTTTAAGGGAGGTAGAATTGTAAGATCGCATGTTGATAGCATTTGAGATGGCGACAAGTTCGAATTTATTAATGCCGGGTATGGTGGCGATGAGTTGCTTGTGGCAATGTACATGTATTAATTTTATGGAATGTTATGAGGCGAATTGATAGGTGTACTATGTGTTATATGTGATGTTGTGGGTGTTTGGTGTGTAGCAAGGTAGAGTGTTGGTAAGTGTTAGTAAAAGCTTTGGGATACTGGTGTGGGTTGTTTAATGATATTGTTGGGATGTTGAGACTTTGGTAATAGCGTTTGACGGCATTAGTTTCGGATGTCTTATGAAGGAAAATTAGTTGGTAAGGGTCGATGTATGCATTGTACGAAATTTGGGTTATGATGTCATACCAGATTGTGTCGATTTTGGAG
>JAIUZE010018453.1:0-20065 GCA_022085475.1 Heliosperma pusillum
TTATATCTTTACTAGACTTAGTTTTTCTATAGCTAAGGGGGTGGGGGCCCAGATTGTCTCTCGGCTCCCCACCAATTTCTTGTAAACTTTTCATTTTATATTAATGAAAGCTGCGCGCATATTATGAAAAAAAAAAAAAAAAAAAAAAAAAAAAAAATAATAATAATAATAATAACAACAACTAATGTATATGCTTATATTGCCACCTTACCTTATCCGACCCGACCTTATCCCTTATCTTTTCTCATTTCATTTTCCACCTCAAACCAAAATAAGAGGGAGATGTTAGAGAGAGATTTGAAGGGAGAAGAAGAGTCTAGATCCGTCTCAAACCTTGAGGTAAGACCGTCTTATACTGAGCCTTTATGTTAATTATTTACACCGTTGACTAGCCTCAAACTTGACCCACCCGAGGACAGTCGTTGACCACCCTTTTGACTACCTTTGATCACCGTCGTCGTGGTGGCTGTTGGTGGTGTTGTTTTTGTTTTTTGTTGGTGTCATTGGGGTTGTTGTTCTTGTTCTTGTTGTGTCGATTGTTGTTGCTATCGGGGGGGTTGCCGCTGCTGCCGTGGCTGGGTCGACCAAGTGTGGGGCCGTCGGAGGTCCGGCGGCCACTGATGGTGGTCGTCGGGTTGTTGTTGTCATTGTTGTGGTAGTTGTGGGTGTTTTTTTTGTTATCATTGTTGTGTTTGTTATTGTTGTTGATGTCATTGGTGGTGTTGTTGTTGTTGGTTGTTGATGGTGCAATGGTGGCTGTTGGCCGGCCGTGGTGGGGACATGCAGGGGTGGCCAGTGGTGGCTGTGGCCACCATGACCAGGCCTTGGTGGTTGGTGAGGATGGTGGTTGGTTAGGGTTTATGGGGGAGACTGTTAGCGTCGACTCGGCCGAGTACCTAGCGTACTTGACCGAGTTAGTATCGACTCGGCCGAGTACATGGCACTCGACCGAGTTAGTGTCCCTCGACTGAGTGGCCTAGCAATCGGTCAAGTATGTTGAGTCGGACGAGTTTATTATTTAATTTTCCGTATTTAATTTAATTAGATTAGTTAGTAAATATTCGTATATAATTATCGTAATTAGGTGCCGACTTTATGTGAGGGCATATTTTTATCCGTTGGCTTGGCTATTTAGATGGATTGCTAAAAGATAGGTTTATCCTACTCAGTTTCAATATTGTGTCGGTTGTCATTGATTGCATTTGTATGAGTCGGTTATGGGCATATCGTATGATATATTGTATTGGTTGTTTTGGTGATGCATATTGGAGTTGTGACGGTGTTGGTTGGGAGACCGTATTTCGCATAGGTCGCCTCTTGGAGCTTTCCACTCCAAGGGGGGTGTGGACATTAATGGCTTGAGTACATAGAAACCGTATAGTGAGACACGACGTCTGGCAAGGATTCGGGTAGCTCCCGTAACCGATATCACGGGTGTGTCCCGAGTACCTTATTGTGACTTGGATGTTTCTGGGTGTGTCCCGACATCGGTATTAGATACATCTGGGTGTGTCCCGGCATCAACATGGTGGATTGTGGGTACGGCTGGTTGTGTCCCGGTACATTCCAGTCTCATGTTGCATATCTGAATACCGCGTCTCGTTTATTATTATTACTATAATATTATTATTGAAACTGACGTGTTGTGTGTCCGTGTAATTGTCATCAATTTTCGGGATGGCCTGTGTCGATCCATATGATATTTCCGATCATATGGGGAGCAGGTTGAGTGAAGAGTGCAGGTTATGTTTGATGTTACGCGGGAGACGGGACGAGCTTCAGACTTGGAGTCAAGTTCACATGAAATAGTCGTCGTTAGATGACGGGCTTATTATACGGTGTCGTTAAATCCGCAAATTAGCTAAATCAAATAACAATTTATAAAGCCAAATCTAGACTCAAACCAACCTAAGTAAAAGGGTAGTAAGGGCAAGACAAGGATCGAACCCAAGGGAAGGCGATGAATGCTAAAAATCTAATCTAGACTCTTGCTAAAAACCGATTTAACAAATTAATTAATCTAACCACAAATTAAAACACTAATTGAAACAAAGACTTGAATTACTTACAAACTATGATATTCACAATGGAAAACATGTAGGAAAAACACAAATGGAGAAAGTTTTTCATGAGAAATGATTATCAAGTCTAAATTACTAACAACAACTAAATACTCAAAGATTCAAATATGGAGAAATAACTTAGTGCAATTATCCCAAGTTCCCCCACAATTAACAAAGTAAAGACCTTTCCTTCCTTCCTTTCTCTAATTATCTACTACAAACTTCTAAAAACTAGCCACCAATGAATTAAACCATCCATAAATGACTCAATACAACTAAACCCATACTTATTAAAACATAAGCATAAATAAAGATGCAAGCTTTAAGCACAAAACCAAAGAAGCATGCTAGAATCATGTAATAAAACATTAAACCATGTCCTAAATACACAATAATCCAAATTCCACTAAAAAGGTTCCAACTTTTAAACCAAAGTTACAAACTTTCAAGTTGCTTCAACAAATATCAAGACAAATCAACCAAATTCATCAAGACAAAGCAATTTAATCAAACAAACAATTACTAAGATGGTTAGTCTTAACAACAATTCATTCAACAATGAAATTCAAACAAGGAAAATGGAATTAAATAGAGAAGGAAGGATTAAAAAGGTCTTACAATGCTAAAAGGGAAGAACTTGTTCAAATTACACTAAGCAAAAGAAGATTAGCTACCCATAGTCTTCATATTACAACCCATTTCTAAGCAAAAACCCATTACAAAAGCCAAACTTGAAGAACAAAGTAGAGAAAAATGCTAAGGAAAATATGATGTTGTATGTTGAATGCTTCCTCCCCTTGCCTCTCTTCAGAAATCTTCTTTTATACCCTTGGTCCGCAAACCTAGGGGCCTTGAAAGGTGGGCTTCCAAAAGACAAGACGAGAAAATGAGAAAAACCCGTGCTGAGAGATGACGCAGGCTGCGTCCTACGACGCAGCTGCGTCGAGCACTGCCCAACTTTTGCCTTGTTTTCCTTCTTGACTTTCGTTGACCCCATGGATATTGACCCCGCCTTGACTTCCATTGACCCAATGGGCTTGATCTTCATACCTTGATGATTCAATGCTAGCCCATTCAAATTTCCGGGTTTTGGGTCTCGGGTTTTCGGGTTTGACTTTTATTGACTTTACGGGATTTGACTCTCAAAATTGACTTAAAGTACTAAATACTAACATTATTACTAAAACTAAAATTAACATAAAACAACACTAATGACCCGTAAAAAGTAGAGCGAAAGACTCTAAAAAAAAACTACTAGACACGACAATATTTGACGTTGTCATTAGACGGTCGTATTAGTTGACTTGTACTTTTTTTATTCATTAGTTTGTTTTGTAATTAACTAAACCATTAGATATATTAAAATTTTTCATAATTGTATCTCTAACCTATCACCTCGGGAAACCGAGTTTGTAACGCCCTTAATTATCTTGGCCCGATAATTGGGGGTGTTACATCGTGAGCGGTCCGTTTCATGTTCTAATAGCCGATTCTATCGAGGTCGAGGTGTTATGGTCCAACCATAACGTTGAAGAGGCTACATGGGAGACCGAGTATTCGATGAGGGAGCGGTATCGTAATCTTTTCAGGCATGTTCTTTATTTTGAAGGGGGGGGGGGGGGGGGGAGATAAGGTCGTTTGTTTAAATTTTGCCTTAGTTTCAATCATGTTCGATCTTTATGTTCGCATTGTGGTTTGTTGTTGTGTTGAGGTTTTGATGGTTAGCGTATTAAAGTGTTGAGATAGGAAGCGCTGATGTTGTGAGAGCGGTATTGGTTGTTTCCTTATTGGGTGAACTTCAAGGACGAAATTCTCTTTAAGAGGGGAAGATTGTTATACCTCGGGTATTACTTGGTCGTGTCAAGCGTGTACTCGGACGGGTGTTTGTTTAACTCGGTCGAGTTAGGTTGCAACTCGGTCGAGTTGGTTGGTGCTCGGTCGAGTGAGGTAGTCACTCAGTCGAGTGGGTGGCACTCGGTCGAGTGATGTAGTCACTCGGTAGAGTGGCCCTGTTTGGAGAGTCCCTGATGGTTTGGACTCGATCGAGTATTTATGTACTCGGTCGAGTAGGTGTCACTCGCTCGAGTGGGCTATTATTCGACCGAGTAATAACCATAAATCGCCGAGTTGTTATTTTTTATTACCGCGTGAGACTTAGTTAATATAAAAGGTTTTTCTCTCTCGTCTTTCTTCATAATTCTCCAATAGTAACATAAACTATCATCAAAACTATAATATCTCTCTAATTAATCCCTAATTGCTCTCTATTACTCCTTAATCTTCTCTTGGGTTTGTGGTGGAATTCATTGTTCTAGATCTTTCTCATATCTTTTCCAATCTTTGTAAGTAATTTTTATCCTTAATCTTGTGATTTCATCTTATCATCTTTTAAGTTAGGTTTTGAGTAATTAGTATAAGATTAGTGATTAGATTGATTATTGAAATGAGATTAATGTTATTAGATTGTTATATATTGTTTAGAATAGTTTATTATCATTATCTTGAGTTAGATTATTGCTGATATAGTAGAATTTGGGGAAAATGATTTTATAGATGATGGAACTGTTGTTTAACCTAGAAATTAGGAAAAAGTGTTGCAGATTATAAATTATTGTTTATTAGCATGAGATTTGAGATACTGAGATCTAGATTATGATTATTGACCTTGCTGATGTTATAATGGAAAGAAATAGTCATAGTTAGTGGTAATTAGTCTTATTCATAAGACTTGGTAGTAACTAATAGTATTTGTCATTATTATGATATTGTAGGTGATGACTTTGTAGAGAAGGACTTCTAGCCTTATTTTTTGTGATTGCTTGTTGAATTGATTTGCTTCATGAAAGGTTAATCCTATTGTAACACCCCAACTTCCCAAGGAGTCTTTAGCAAGACTTTCCTTAGCAAATAAGGGCGCTACCATCTCGGTTTCCCGCGATAGTACATATCAAATAGACAATAAACAAACGTACATTGATACTTATTATTTATCTTAATTACAATAATCCAACGCAAAATAATAAGAAAGACGCGTCTCATCACTCTATGACTCAGCGGAAGTAATCGTGGTCATGGACTCGTCGTAACTCTAGTTATCACAAACATCCACGCACATAACCTGCTAAACAACCTGCTCACCATCCCCCAATAGATCATCACAGTTACAACAACAAAGAAGGGGCCAATATCATCATATATCAATCAACGCATAAACAGACAACAATAATTATCTCAAGGTAAACAAGTAATCAGTAGCCAAACCTTTATCATCCCAAAACTCCAGTAGCCGAGTTCCCGCCGAAACGGTAACCCCTGCCAGCGTCAGACTGCAGATCTGAACGTCGTTCCACTTACGATGCCAGATCGCATCACTGGACATCAACATCCCCTCTCACCGCAGCGAGAGTTCCCAGATCATTAATGTGCACATCCCCCTCGTGGCGGGAGAGACACGAGAGGCGAACTTGGGGTGTGGTCTGTCTCCAATCGGACCACCAATTTTTAACCAGTAACCAATCACAATCACAAGTACATCATCATCATCAAACATCATTATCATCATCATAGTAACCAACATCAACAACATCAATCAATATACAAGGTACTGAGTAAGGAAACCCTACCTGTAGCGATCCTTCCAGCAGTTATTATCCGTCGCACATATACGCACACAAGATCACCAATGCAAACCTACAATAAATAGCACGACTTCTATCACAACTATGGTCACTAATATCAATAACCACTATGAGGTCAATAGTTACTTGCTTAGCACTTTCGTTACTCTAATTCCATCGAATCTCACTCGCCGCCTTGTTCCCATGGTGGTCTGCTAGGTGTTAGGATTAATAGGTGGGAAGGAGGTAAGATTAAAGAGAGAAGGATAGACTAGGTCTAAGTTTTTTTAGAAAAGTAAGATGGGGTTTTGAAATAAAATATTTAACGTCGCAGCCTGCCCGTTATATATTTAACGCGATCTGATTCTGCTGAACTTGACCGAGTAAAGAGGCACTCGGCCGAGTACGCTGCACTCGGTAGAGTGTCACTAACACTCGATCGAGTTCGGCCAACTAAGTCGAGTACACACTGCTAGAGAGTGTGGGGTCCTACAACTCCGTCCCCCACAGGTTTCGCAAGGTCAAAAGTCGGTCGACGGTCTCACGAAAGGGCGGGTATTACAGTCTTCCCCCCTTAAAAGGAACTTCGCCTTCTACCCGCAATGACGAATACCACGACTAAGGCTAAAAGTGTATAACTATTCACAAGACTCTTTCACGTCCATCTCACACCATCTCATACCGTAGGTGATGCGCTCTCAACGTTCATATTAATGGCAACAATCACATAACATATCATCGATTATCCCATACATAATCTTGCTCTTCTTATCTGTATCATAACTAACACCACCTTTTCATACCATCATCACTCTATCATGTATTCATAGAGTATTCACATACTTTTAGTATATTCCACGTCATAAATAATTATTTAGCCCACATTCACTTAGTCACAACATTTACTTTTAATGCCACATAACGTATTAATAATTCAATTACATATAGTTATTTTCTAAATATGAATACTTTAGAGTTGCTACATTGTCGCGATGTTATCTACCCCTCTTAAAAAGAACTTTGTCTCCGAAGTTCAGTTTCCAAGTGATGTAGATATAAAGATTCTGTTTGTACAGAAGTACGGATGTCGATCTCAGGGACGGTCGGTTGTTGAAAATGATCTATAAAAAGTATACTAAAGTAATTGCAAGTCACGTGTAAATTGGTTTGAATTTTGAACTAAACTAAGAAACAATAAGTAAAATACTTAAAGCAATAATTGAAGCGAATCTAAGGTAAGAAATTCGGGTTTTTATGAATAAGAGGAAAGACTAGGGTGATTGGGTTCATATGGGTGGTATTAGTCATATAAAGTTGTTGGTTCTAATAACCGAAAGGTTGCCTAGTCTAGGAATAACGAATTGAGGCTTTCGATCTTACTATTCCTCCTGAAACCGTCTCTAACTAGCTATCGCGTTACTAGATACGATTTGCCAACCTAGCGGTTCTACGAATATCCACGACTCTCGATCTTATGGCATTCGAAACAAGCGAAAGATTCATGCAAATTCACACAAGCATTTCATCAAACATGTTATTGTGGTACACAACCTGGTGAGGGACACATGATGGAAACGAGGGACAAGCGTAGTGATACGCATTTGTGGAGTCGCCACCAATGTTTATGCGAAATTAGAACCATTCGAATGCTTTATGCCATGTCAAGACACAAAATAGTGACATGAACACAAAGAACTCGTTACCCTTAGCATTCCATGTCTAGAATGACTCTCGTGGATGCCATGAACACGGATGCTCACGGAGATCTGGAGTAAGGGGTAAGGGTACGTATTAGGAAGTTCTTTAATCAAACACCTAATCCCGCTCGCCTCTATTGCGACCTCTACTAATGATAGAGGAAATCGTTCGTACTTGATATGTTATCGATTCTATAGATACAATGCAACACCCACAATAAGCATGTGAATTAAACTATGTCGGTGAGCATGTAATTTTAGCATTTAATTTAGGTCGAATAGGGATTTAGAATTGAATTACATATGAAAGGCAAGGAAATCATCCAATGAATTATACAATTATAATGATTAACATGAACTATAAAATAAATATTACAATTGATTACAATGAATACAGGATCTATGTCAGGAATATATCCAAAACGAAGATTTGAAAGAAAAGAAAAAAGATTAGAAAATCTAAAAGACGGATTAGCAGTGATACTAGAGTTAATAGTCGATTAAATATATAACTAAAGCTACGTCGAAGCGAGAAAGGAAGTTCAAAGACAGAAACCAACCCAGTTGAGGCGCAGCAACACATGCGTATGGTCTTGAGCTGGGTTCGTTGGTATATTTACGGTCTATTATCGATCTAAAACTCGAGTGAAAGTGACTTAATTAAATAATTACACTAGCAATTGTAACAATAACGAATCTTAAAGACTTGATATGAACAAATCGAATCTCTAAAATCCTATCTTTGATTCAAAGACGAAAACCCGTTAATATTGACTATTATGGATCTAAGACGAGAATAACGATTTAATGAAAGATTAAATATAATTAACGATTAAAATAAGAAAAGGAAAACAAAAGACGTAGGAACTAGAGGAAGAAGAAGAAGAGCAGGAGCAGGCAGTCTCTGGAAGAAGCGCAGCAGATGCAGCGTTCCTTCAAGAAGGCGCATATGATTCTATATTTCTTCTCAACGTCTGATGACTACTAAAAAGGTTTTATGAAAAGGTTTTGGCTTTAAATCAATTTTGGATTTATTCCTGACACAGACTTACATTAAATGAATAATAAAAATACAAATGAACAAACTAAAAAACGGGATTAAACACCCTCAGATTTACATGTTAACGAAACGAGATAGACTAAAGTTACGATTTAGCGACAACTCGACTTGAATATATAAACAAAGTGCCCTCGTTAGAGGATTGCATTAGACGATTGATTACATTGATTGATTAAGGTGTCGTTGGTCAAATTGCTCGGTCAATGCAAATGTGACGGGTACTCAGAAGGATCTGAGCTTACGTGGTCGATTGATCAAGCACGTAGATGTCGATAGCTTAAAGCAAGGCCTAGAATGCAAAGAGAGAAGAAAAGGGGCCGAACACTCATGTGCCTTAAAGTGTGAACGCAGCTCTCCTTTCATAGTAGAAAATGTGAAAGAGTCGTAGAACAACTCAAATCTTGGAAAGAATAGGCTGGGGAAGCGGCACAGGAGGAATGCGATCCTTCAAAGAGGCGTAGCATCTGCTGCGTCATTTCCCCAGAGGTTTCCTACTAAAGAAGGAAGATTTCCACGTTTCTATTACGGAATTGTGGTTGATCGACACTTCCATTTTAAAAGATAAAACAAGATAATTTTATTAAAAAGAGAGAATTTGAAATATTAATAAAATAATCAGAATATTCCGCGCGTTCCGACTCGGAGTTTTAAAACGGTTTATAGAAAATGAAGCGGTTTTCGACCAGGACTCCAAATGAACTCTAATGACTGTCAAAACGATTGTATCGGCGCGTAGATGACGACCAAGGGGTAGACACAAGTGTTTGAGCTATCACTTGACAATAAACCTATGAATTGTTATAAATCGTTCTGCGTACCAAACATGCGGCCCAATCATAACTGGGCGGTTGGCGGAAGGTGCAGAAATGAGGTATCTACAGAGCTCCCACTTTGACTGAGGCTTGGACAAGGCAAAAGTCAAAGTACAGCCACCAGGTCAATCGAAGATTACAACCTGACGACTATGGCGACGCGAGGCTGCTCAAGGGGTCTGAACCAAGGACATTTCATCGGGAACATTTGAAAGTCTGTCGACCATCGAGGAGGGTCGTTTAAAGTCCGTTAGACTATGTATAAAAGCTCGCCAGCCATAAGAAAGAGTCATACCTTATGCATATTCTTATTTCGGATGAGGTTACGATATAAGGCTCGCCAGCCGTCGAGTGGGGTTGCGTTATGAGGCTCGCCAGCCGTCATATGTGGGAATCTGCCTGTCTCTGTACTCAGGCGAACTCTCTTTGGAGAAACAAATTGATAAGTGATATTTTGTACTAATTTATCCCCCGGTTTAGCTCGATTTCTATATTATTTATGCACTTTCTTAAGTGATTAACGAGCTAATATTGCTATTCTAGTTGTTTTGCGTGCTTTGTCTCGTTTTATAGGAAATGAAGCGGTTTTGCTATATTTTCTTACTATTTGGAGCAAAGGCACTAGAATACAAGTTTTCGAGGAGCCGATGATAACAATTTCACGGTTTGACTACGATTCCGCTACGTCTTTCCTCGAGTTGACTCATCTTGGACTTTGACTTTGTTTCTCAAAGGAAAACATCTACCCAAGTCAAAGGAAGATTAGCCCAAGCCCAAGTACATGTTACATTGACCAAGACCAAGGCATAGGATTCTGTGCCCAAAGACGAAATTGGAAGAGACGAAAAATCCATCAGGGTTACATACCCGATCGGATTACCTCATACCCGATCGGGTATGTTTGCTGATGAGCGTCTCTTGGCTCTTCTTCTACCAAGCTTTAATGGAGTACTTTATGGCTTTGTCTAGGGTATGAATTTGGACGCGAATGTGCAGCTATGCAACCCTATAAAAGCCAAGGATTAGCACACAAATAAACATGAATCAAAACACAACACAATTAGCATACACATTATACATTTCTTTCTTGCAAGTTTTAGTTCATAGTTTCTAGTTTATGCAATCTTAGAATGTTTTTATAGTAATCTCCAAGTACTTTTCTAGTGTTTCAATAAGCATTTGTCATTACATTGGGTTGGATATTTGTTCTTTATTTTCTTTCTTACATAATTTGCATTCCAAACTCAGTAATTTTCTATCCTTGATTTACTTATGCAATTTCCGACATCATGAACTATAATCTCATTAATCTTGTTTTTATATTGTTGTTGGTAGGAAATCCATGTAAAAGTAATCTAGTTAAAACCGAATTATCGTTTAGTATGTCATCTTTCATTTTGCCTAATCATATAATCATAAAACTCATCATTAGAATCATTACTAATATAATCACCTTAATCATTTTAGCACTTTTAATTCGTAGTTTAATTTTGTTTATCATTTTCCTCTTAATTTACTTAATCACATAAATTAGATATAACATTGTAAGATTATCATTGTGTAAATACAATAAATAAAATTGTAATATTGAAATGATTTGCTAGTTAAAATGAATTAAAAGAAGAGTCGATACCAATAGAACCACCTAGTTGTTTCTTCCTTTGGTCGTGTCAAATTCTATAACTTTGTTTAGTGGCCATAGACAATTGTTTGTATTAGTCAATTTCCGTCTTAGAAACGAGAGTTGGGATGGGAATTAGGACTACCAATAGGGGTTTAGTGACCTAACCAGGCTGAGAGGACGTTAGGACCCATTAAAAAGTCGGTACGAATCTGAGAGGAATATACCGCTACAAGGCTTAGACAATCGTAGTAATTCTAATGTTGGTATCAATAAAGCTTTTAAATCATTTGACATGAATTTCTCTTTCTCTATATCAATTTCATTAGATAGTTTATTTTACTGTTTTAGATAGTTTATTTTATCGTTTTAGTTAGTTTACTTTACCGTCATTTTGTTACCGTCCTTAGATAGTTTACTTTATTGTCATTTGCTAGTGTATTAGTTTAGTTAAATAGCTTTTCAATATTGTCATTTTAACTATCCTTCTTAGTTAGATTTAATTATCGTTACCTTTCTTTCCGTCAATTAGATTAGATTTATTTTTATTGCAATTCCATACTCGTCATTTAAATATCGTCATTACATACTTGTCATTTCATTTCATGTTAGTAGTTTAGACAATCACCCCAAATGAATCGAACTTAAATGAAAATCACTCCATAGCAATTCATAGTTAACACGTACTCCCTGAGGATCGATCCCTACTTCCCTAATTACATTCCTTATGTTGTTAGCCTAAGTGTGGGTAATTATTTTTGTATCGGGACCGCGACACAACCCGATCAAATTTTGGCGCCGCTGCCGGGGAGCACGGTTTTGTTTATCTATGTATTGCTGATTTTTGTTTAAAATTCTACCATTTTTAGGTGCAACCGTACCTTAAAATCATTACTAACTTTCCTTTTTGTGTTTTTCTTGTAGGTTGACAAAAATGGTGCGGACAAAAGAAGATCCTAAGTTCCGAGTTTTTGAGCTTGCTAATGGGATCCTAAGGGTCCATATCACTCTAATTGCTCTCATAGAAGGAAACCAATTTAGTGGTGAGCCAAATGAAAACCCATCACACCATATCCAAACCTTTTGTGAGTTGTGTCAAACTTTTATGAGGGAGGGAATCACCCAAAACCAAATCAAAGAAACTCTCTTTCCTTTATCACTAAAGAGAGAAGTTAAATGGTGGTTCACCCGTCGTTTAAAGGATGCCACAAAACCAATGGAGTGGGAAGAGATCGTTATAGCTTTCCATCGCAGGTTTAAACCTCAATCCACCACGCCAACCCTATCAAGTAATTCACAAAAAGAAAGTGGGGAAGCTTCCCAAAGTAATGGGGGAGAGCGAAAGAAAAGCCGAGTGGAAACCTCATGTGATGTTGACACTACCATTTCCTTAGCCTGTCCCGTTCTATCAAACGAAACCACCCCAAAAAGGACTTTATATCGTCCGAAAGCTTTAAACCCATTTACCTCACTAACAGCACCTTGTGAACTTTGAGGAGGAATAGGGCATGTACCTCAAAGATGTGGGAATAGACTCACACCATTAAACCCCTTTCACCCACAATTTCGCGAAACTCAACCCACTAATACACCTCATACCATTCCACACTCATCCTTTCAAAATGATCAAGTGATAGCAAAAGTAGATGTCAAGTTAAGGGAAGTAATCCAAGCCCAACATAACATGTACTCATACTTCTTTTCTACAATAGGCTCACTCAAATCAACCATTTTGTCTCTCCAAAAGAGAGTAGAAGAGTTGACCCCATCGAGTTCTAGCCAAACCACCCAAGAGAGTGAAGAACCGTTAATAGTCACAATTGACATGATTAGTGACCAATATTTTGATAGTCCTCTTGGGAATGGAAAGAGTAAGGAGCCCATCTTTAGGTTACCCCACGAACTTTGCAATAATCCTACACTAGCCAAACCGACCCGAGCCCCTACACAAGAGGAGACATCCCGTCTCGAATCTTTGGTCATGACATTGATAAAAGCTCAAGGGAAATTAGAAGAAAGAATTGTTGAAACAACAAAGGCAAACGACAAAGCTTTCTCAATGTTGGAGGCAAGGATAGGCAAGACATCTCGAAAAGAAGAAGCAACCCAAGATTCTCAAAAGGAACCTCCCCTTGAAGAAGGGAAGGTTATCATTCCTTCAAAACTTAAAGATCCAGGTTGTTTTAATATTTCTTTCACAATGAGTCTTCATAAGGTAAACAATGCTCTATGTGATTTAGGGGCCGCTATTAGTGTCATGCCCTTTTCCTTCTATCACGACCATTGCCCAATACAAATGAAGATTACAAATACTAGCCTTCAACTAGCCGATGGATCTATGCATACTCCAGCAGGAATTGTGGAAAATGTCCCCATTCAGATTGGATACTTCCTTATTCCCGTTGATTTTATGTAATATTTTCAAAGAAAGAGAGGGACGACTATATTATATTAGGAAGACCCTTCCTAAATACAGTTGGGGCTTGTATAGATGTACAAGGAGAGAAGATTACTTTTGAAATGGATGGATCAAGTGCCACTTTTGATAGAAAGGGGAATGTATTGAGTGTAGGAGATGGTGACCTCGAAGCATTCAAAGCTTCGGAAGTTTATTTGGATGAGATTGCCATGGATGTTGGCAAGGGTAAATGAAAAATTCAAGGACGAAATCTAGCTGCAAAAGAGCTCATATCCCTTCACAAGGCTTAAGGAGGGATTCAAAGTCTAGCATGACTTAAAAATGCGCTCGTCGGGAGGAAACCCGTCTTTCTCTTTACTTTCTTTTATGCATTTTTTATTCCACTAATTAGACTATGTTGATAATTTTGTTTTGAACTATTTGGACATTTTTTTTGGATTTTTGAAGTTGTAATAGTTAGGAAACAACTTTCGTTTTACTTGTTATTTTCATTTTTATAAATGCATGCTTAGTCGATAGTTTTTCGTACTTGGAACTGGAGGACATATTGAGATGAAAAGGAGCTACCCTTGGCCCATGTTGCCAAGTCCATTAAGGTTAGTAAGTATGTTCAAGGCCATAGCCAAAAGGTAAGAGCAAGTACCAAAGAAAAAAGAAATAGAATCCGGACCAGCAGACTTCCCCGATCGGATTGATGTATACCCGATCAGGTAAGTTGTCTGATTCGAGTTTTGTTCTATTTTCTTCTATAAAACCAACTTGGTTACCTTTGCTTGCTGCCATATTCTCGTGTTCTTCAACTTCAAGCTCAAAATCTCTCAAAAACCTTCATTTCTTAGTCTTTTCTTGCAACATTTGTCACAATAGTTCATCCAAGGCATCATCTAAGCATTATCAAGTAAGTTAATTCTACTTTAGTTACTTCAATCTCTCTATTTTTCAAAAATCCAACATGAACAAACCCTAACCCAAATTTGGGGGTTATTGATTTTACTTGAAAAATTTGTTTAAATTGGATTTCTAATGCTTCTTACATGATATAGAGTGAATGTTAGTGATTAATTTGTTAGCTTACTATGATTTGAATGCTCATATGCCAATTGGGATACTCATATCTACTTTATGCTAAACACTCATGCTTAATGGTAGTATAATGCTTGAATTCATGCTTTAGAATTTGAACTTATGCTCTTATTATGTTAATTTAGCATTAGTACCTTTGAGTAGTGCCCAAAGCTCAAGATTCAAGTGTAATATTGCTCAAATTCTTAGTGAAATATTGTTATGCTTAATAACATCAATTTGTGCTCAAAAGTAGCATGATAATGTTTCACTTATGTTGTTATGCTTGAATTTGTGCTTGAAAGCCTAGTATTATAACACTTATGCTATCAATTTGTGTTTATAATGAAGTGTTCTAATACTAGTTTCTCTTAGCAAATGGCACCTTGTGACACCCTCGAATTTGCGGAAAGATAAACAAGTAATTTAAATAAATAAAAGATGAGAATACGTTTTTAATAGGTTCACTTTAGTGAAAATCGGTAAATTTTAAAACCGGAACCTACCATTAAATATATTCATCATAACACAGGTGTCTTAAAGAAAGTTCATAAAAAGGAAATAATGTATACATAAGGAAGTACAAAACGGGAGACATTCTCCCGTATAAATACGGAAATAAAACAGTGTACAATAATATACAAACTATGAACCGATATAGGTCCAAGGTAAATACTTCGCTCGCTAGCTCGTCCATGTACCCCAAATATGCAACACCACCTGTTCGACCGCATTAAATATAAACACGGAAGCCACAGTCAGTGGGGAGTAACTCCGAGTTCTCCCATCCACGAAATGTCGAGTTTAATAAAACATGAATAACATAAAAGAAATGTATATGGAAAATACAAAGCTTAACATATACGATATGCTTTTCATGTTATGAAACAAATAACTAACATATAACCTAGCATATGAAAGCTAAGCTACTCATGCAAGCTATCCTGTGAATCTGTTAACAACCTATACCACGAGGTAGGGAAGTTGGTATGCTAGCTCAGAGGTTACATTTAAAACATGGCCATGATACACTCAACCCTAATCATACAAACTATCATGTGAATCAGTTAACAACCGGTAATCCAAACTCTATCAACCTTAGCCGGCTTGCATCTCAACTTCTAAGATTCATAGAATCATCAAACATGAAAGACCAATACGTCTAGAAAAAGGCATAAGTTCTTAGCACAGTCAATAATCGACTTCTGTAACTCGAGCCTATACCACAAGGTAGGAAAACATCCTAGTCCTAGACTGATCAGACCTAGAGACAACAGCTAACCCATTCCCTGTCTCATGACCAAAAGTACATGAGAATCTCTACTAGGCGATCCCCTAAGCAGAGTTGGCTAGTACTTAAGCTGGCTCCATTCCCAAAGTGGAAGCAATTAGGCGCCATGCCCCGGCTTGGATATAAACCCACCAAGCCGGGAACACAAAAGCTATCAAGCTGTGAACTATATACTCGTTAAAGATAGTAAGGCCTATCAATGTCATGGTCCAAGGTACTCATTTAGAATTAGAATGGCCAAACCATAAAACAGTATTTTAGCTCAGAGGTTACCTTTAAAACATGGCCAAGATACAACTTAACACGCCATAAAATCATAATTCTCTATGGGTACTTAGTCAACACGACATATATCATACAATTACACAGTCACGGGAACAACTTCCTATCATGTGACTAATTGCATATAAATCACATTCAAATATCATATCGCCTCATATCTACTAAGGCTCATTCATTCATTCATTAAATAAAACCTTACCTGAAGACAAATCCCCGACCCGAGTCCCGCGACGGGTCATCAGTCAAAACGGGCTGACTAGATCTTAGTTTGACCAAACCCGTTTGGTCAAACCGGCTAGAAACAGAGTCTTAGCCATTTAGGCTTGAACATAAAAACATCATATTCATTTCATGCTATTTTATTCTAATTTCTAACATGTGAATTATTAATTCTTACGAAACCCGCTTGACTTAAAGGATATCAAATTAAACTACAATCTCATGCTATAATTTCTAACCTGTGAGAAATAATAATATTTATGAAAACCGTTTAATTAAATAATTTACTTATTAAAATTTCCCACTTGCTAAATATTACAAAACACGATATAATAATAACACTAAACTCAAAAAAACCGTCACAAGTCCAAAGAGGGACTCACGGGTCATCCAGGCTGGACTGGGCCGAGACATGAACCGGGCCTGGACTAGGCCCACGGGCCTGGTTTGGGCCGGTTTTGGTCAACTATTTCTAAAACCGTTTCTTAATATTTCCTGCATGCTTAACATATTTAAAACCCGTCAAAACAACAACAAAACAATCAAGTATCGACACAAGCCCAAAGGCCAAATCACGGACCAACCCAGACCGGGTCTGAACCGGCCTAGACCGGGCTGAACCGGGCCTGAACCGGCCGGTTTTCAGCCACCACACACGGCCACCACCATAGAACAACCCCAAATTATTTCTAACATGTTTTAATTAACAACCATCCATTTTAACAACCAATTCAACCATCATTCATACAAAAATCATGATTATGAACAAATCATCCAACATGTCAAAAACACTAAATATGTTAAAAATTCTTACAACATAATAATAATAACAACCTAACATGTTACTACTTAAAAACCGTAAATAACACAAACAAAACAATAACAAAAATATGTAACATTAATTCGTCGAGTAACTCGGTAATCGTTACCTTAGCTAGCACAAAACCATGTAGCACCAAAATAAGAACTAAAAACCCGTCTACTAATCTTCTTCTAAAATATACGACTCACCAAACTCGTCTTCATAATCTTCTCCTATAAGAAATGACAAAAATAACATTATTAGAATTAAAACTTGATTTCAACAATTAAAGTGTTGAAAACGATTTTGTCGCAATTGAAAATAAAACGTACATGGAGATGAAGAGCGGAGAGGAGACTCTAGAAATATAAGTTAGGACGGACTTGACCAAGTAACGAAGGTTTTGTGACGATTTTGCTCACTAACGATGAAGATTGATCAAGAACACGAAGAACGATTATGATTATATTAAAGAAGGTATTAATTAGATATTAAGTTGATTTAATGTAAAATGAAAAGATAAGTAGTGAGTAAGAGGGGAGTTGGGCCGTGTAAATATAGAGGATTACGGGAGTCGGGTTTTGAACTTGTTGTTACGGGATTGACTCGGGTTTTATAAATATATTATGGTAATTATTTAGATATTATTAGATATTATATTTGTTTAATCAAATATCTAGATATTATTTAGATATTATGTTATCTTAATCAAAAGAAAGAAAATATCTAATCCTAAGAGGGGGAAAAGAGGCGTGTGAAAGAGGGACAAATCGGGTCCGTTTTTAAGCGATTTGCGTAATTTAAACTGACAGATTGATAAAGTTACAAATATCTTAGATATTATTATTAGTTTAGTCAAAAGATCTAATATGAGTGGAAAGGGTTGACTTGGGCGTGTGACTCATGCAGGAGTCGGTTTCGGGTTTGTTTCGGGACTTAAGTTGACTCGGGAATAGTTAAATGACGTTCGGGGTTAAATCGTAAAACCTATACTTTAATTCCAAATAAATTCAAAATAATTATATTAAATTATCATAAATTCAAATAAATCTTAATAAATTAAAATAAATTAAATTTATAAATTTTCAAATATAATTTCGGTCTTTCAAATTACGGGTTGTTACAATCACACCTCCTTTTAAAAAGTTTCGTCCTCGAAACTTAGAAAGAGGAATGTGACATATATGTAGGTCTATTTCAAACCTTTTTAAAAATATATTTGTAATAAAAATACAGGGTCTTATCAATGGGGCGGAAGGTTCTCGTCTGCAGTTAAGAACATCGACGTCCCAAGTCAAAGACTTAAAAAGATACATTTTCGCATCAACAAATGAGAAAACTAGTTATCGAACGTCTCCAATAACAAGTCTCAACACTCCTTGACGGTAAAACTATTTGAAATCATCAAACATTTCCAAAAGCTTTTAGTTTAAAAATTCTATAGTAAAGGTAATAACTCTACTATCTATGCCTAAAATTTCTAACTAAAGCTTCTAATAATCTATCTATAAGAGATGATATTCGATAGAAGGAACGGAATATTCCAAAGAATAAATCGAATAGAAAGAGGGAAGAAAGAAGGAGATTTACCTCAAGCAAAGAGCTCGGGATATTTAGCTAACATTTTAGCTTCGGGTTCCCAAGTTTCTGCTTCAACGTTTCCACAAGGCCAAAGGATACGAACTAAGGGTACCACTTTGTTTCTGAGTTGCTTGTTAGCCCTTTCAAGTATACGAATCGGCCTTTCTTCCAAAGCCAAATTAGGTTCCAACTCCAACACTTCTTCTTGAATAATATGACTCGGATCACTAATATACTTCTTCAATTGAGAAACATGGAACACATCATGAACTTTACTCAAGTTCGGAGGTAATTCCAAACGATAAGCAACGGGACCAACTCTCTTAAGCACACGAAACGGTCCAATATATTGAGGACTCAACTTTCCCTTCACTCCAAACCGTTTCACTCCTTTCATCGGTGACACTTTAAGGAATACTCGGTCATCAACATCAAATTCAAGTGGTCGACGACGGACATCGGCATAGGATTTTTGTCTATCTTGAGCGGCTTTCATTCTCTCACGAATGACTTGAACTTGATCAATCGTTTCAGTCACTATGTCGGGACTCAACACATGATCATCCTGGACTTGATCCCAACAAACCGGACTACGACACTTCCTACCGTATAAAGCCTCGTACGGTGCCATCTTGATAGAAGCATGGTAACTGTTGTTATAAGAAAATTCAACCAGAGGCAAACACTTCTCCCAAGAAGCGTGAAAGTCTAAGGCATAAGCTCGGAGAAGATCTTCCAAAGTTTGGATCATCCTCTCGGTTTGTCCATCAGTAGCGGGATGAAATGCTGTGCTCATCAACAATTTACTACCCATGGCTTCTTGTAAAGCCGTCCAGAATCGGGAACAGAATCTCGGATCATAATCTGAAACTATATCTTTAGGAACTCCATGGTAGCGTACTATCTCTTTCACATAGGCACCAGCTAAGACCTCTATCCTCCAAGTTTCTTTGATAGGCACGAATCTGGCACACTTGGTTAGACGGTCTACAATAACCCAGATGGCATCCTTTCCACTAGAAGTTTTAGGTAACGCCATCACGAAGTCCATAGAAATAGACTCCCATTTCCAAAGAGGAATTTCCAAAGGTTGTAGCAAACCTCCGGGTCTTTGATGTTCGATCTTCACCTTCTGACAAGTAAGACATTTACTAACATACTCCTTTACTTCAATCTTTATCCTAGGCCACCAAACTGTGTGTCTCAAATCTTTATACATTTTGTCACCGCCAGGATGATTAGAATAAGGAGAAAGGTGAGCTTCATCAAGTATTCTCTTTCTCAACTCGGCACTTCTCGGAACATATATTCTACCATGGTAACGAAGGTAACCATCATTATCCACCACACAATCCTTAGCTTGCCCAAGTATGATTTTTGCTCGTATGGCTATGAAAGTAGCATCCTCCGGTAGATAAGTACGAATCTCTCGATAGAAATCGGGTTCCGCAGTCAAAGCACCAAGATAATCGAATCCTTTCCCAACAAACTGTATCTTAAGCTTCTGAAATTCTGTTACCAGTTCATCGGTTAAAGTAC
>JAIUZE010018454.1:0-15877 GCA_022085475.1 Heliosperma pusillum
TTCAGTGCAGGGGGTGCTTTATAAGATCAGCATTCTGTAGCCGGACAACCAACACCTAATAAGGTACGACAAGTGTCAAAAAAGGTTTCACTCAATTGCAAGGTTGCATTGATGATTAAGTCTTTGCAACCCGTAGTTTATGCTGCTTCCTTCGGATACTTAGCGATTGCCGCTTTTCATGACTATGAAATTAGGCGTATGATTGAAAACCCGCCTTCTTAAACGGTTATTTGGAGGGGGAGTTGTACATGGTACAACCCGAAGGTTTCATTGACTCTAAAAATCCTAAGAAAGTGTGCAAGCTTAAGCGTTCCATTTATGGACTTAAGCAAGCTTCTCGGAGTTGGAATCATCGTTTCGACCAGGTGATAAAAGAGAATGGTTTCACTCGATCGGTCGAGGAACCATGCTTGTATGTCAAGTCGAGTGGGAGTAATATTGTCTTCTTGATATTGTATGTCGATGACATACTCTTGATTGGGAATGACATTCCTCTCTTATCTTCGGTAAAAGTATGGTTAAATAACCATTTCCAGATGAAAGATCTGGGTGAGGCACAACGCATATTGGGGATCCGTATCTATAGAGATAGATCACGACGGATGTTATCACTCAGTCAGGAGTCTTATATAGATAAGATTCTTGAAAGGTTCAGCATGACCAACTCCAAGAAGGGGTACCTTCCAATGACTTCTGGGATGCATTTGAGTAAAACTCAGGCACCCAAGACATCGGAAGAGATCGAGCGTATGAGTCGTGTGCCTTATGCATCAGCCATAGGATCGATCATGTATGCCATGATATGCACACGTCCTGACGTGGCATATGCATTGAGTATGACGAGTCGGTACCAAGGCAATCCAGGTGAAACACACTAGATGACTGTTAAAAATATCCTTAAGTACTTAAGAAGAACTAAGGATTAGGTATTGACTTATGGAGGAGATACTAAGTTATGCGCAATCAGTTACGCGGATGCTAGCTTCCAAACGGATCGAGATGACTCAAAATCTCAGTCTGGATTTGTCTTTACTCTTAATGGCGCTACGGTCAGTTGAAAAAGTTCCAAACAAAGTGTTATAGAAGATTCTACAACTGAGTCTGAGTACTATGCGGCTTCGGAAGCTGCAAAGGAAGCTATATGGATGCGTCAGTTCTTACAAGGACTAACCGTAGTTCCTAGTTCAAATGACCCAATCATTATCTATTGTGATAATAGAGGTGCCATCTTCCAAGCTAAGGAGCCTAAGTCTAGCAACAAGTCAATACATGTACATCAGGAAGGCTCACATGATCCAAGATTACGTGGAGCAAAAGGAGATAGTGATAGACAAGATTGCTTCGGATGACAACATCGCGGACCCTCTCACTATACCGTTAAAATATGATAAGCATGAAGGGCACATTATTTCCATGGGAATTAAACGTGTTCCTTAGTTGTAGTAGCTGTTTATATGGATTAGATAAATGTATCTTTTTCATATACTATTCATAACATCATCGTATTGTTTCATATTTTGTTTTTCATGTGGATTGTACGACAACATTGAACGCCACAAAGTGAACTGAATTACATCATATTTGTTTTGGTCCGTAATCGTCCACATGAGCCGATAACTCTGGTAATTATATTGTGAAGTTGATTGATGGTGGGTTCAACGAGCCATAAGTCAAACGGTTGACTGATCGATCACAGATACGAGTTATAAAGATACCTCGTAGGACATCGTGACAACGTTATGGAGTCCTAAATGTGTAAGAACATTTGGTGCCAGGTCGTGGATTGGACGTCCATAGTGTTCCTAGAATCGATTCTTTTGACTATCGACTGTCTCTTGAGATTAAGCCAGTTTTTGGGTGACTTTGGTTTCTTTCTCATGGTCGACCGTAACAGGAGCTTAAGCAGATTTTTACTGGGTCACTTCATACTGTGCTTGTATCTGCAGGATTCGAGTTGTATAAAATATCCAACCTTTATCACGTTTTGTTATTTCTCAGGGCCACTCGAGGAGTTGTAACTGAAATGCATGGCCATGCTCGAATAATGATTCGTTTATCAGTTAGGTTACTCTCTATTCGGGAAAACCACTCTTGATATAGATCACTTGTAAAATACGACCTTTGTGAATACGGACTTTGTAAATTGTTTTACATTGAGTGGGAGAAATTCATTCTATAAGTCGAGAGGCACGGAATCGGATTAGACTAAGCATGTGTAGTAGGACGACTCTAGTTATAACAAAAGTTTTCTAAGACTCAACCTAAGGTTGACACTAATATCGAGAGATGGGTGCCTTTAGCCTAAACAATTAACAATATTGAGAGTTCCTATGTTTCACATGAGCTTTTACCTGTTTGCATGAGTGACCTGACTCCCCTAGACTCTTTTAATATTATTGATTTGCATCATAGTTAACGAAACATCAAATCAAACCAAACTGTTAAACCGACATGATAGTAGTCCATTTATAGCATTTCATAACGAAATTCTCGTCTCCTTGTGTTCCACCCCTCGTACTACATTTATTTGTGTCTAGGGAAATTTATCTTTGCATAGGTGTGCGATATATCCAATCAAATTTTGGCGCCGTTGCCGGGGCAACGGTTTTATTTCGTTTTTGATTTGTAGACTTCTATCATTTTTCTCTTGTCTTTAGGAACACTTGTTCCTTGAGACCTTACTTACAATTTCCTTGAAGATTGTTGACTTATCCCTAGGTCTTCTCGTAAGGAAGAATTAATTTCACCGGATTCCGAGCCTGAGAAAACCTTTCGTAGAAGACGACGCTTTTGGAAAGAAGTAAAAGACGCCTCTTCTCCCGTGCAAGTTGAAAGTGCCAGAAAGTCTTACTTAGACGATTTGGAGAATCTTGAACAAGAGGAGGTTTCTAGTTCATTATCATCACCACCACCCTCACCACCTAGGAGAATGATGAAACTTTCCGATCATTCCAAGCCCACCACTCAAATTACCGCCCCGGAATTCGAGATCAAACCAGCTTTCATTACCCTTGTGGAGAGGAATCAATTTGGGGGAAGTCCTTTGGAGGATCCCAATTTGCACGTGAAAAACTTTTGTGACTATTGCTCCATGATTCGCCAAACGGGTGTTACTCAAGCCCAAATTAGGGAAATACTTTTCCCTTTTTCTTTGAAGGGGAAGGCAAAGCTTTGGATCAATAGCCTTGATCGTGCCACCATAGGAGTGACAAATTGGGAGACATTGGCTCTTGCTTTTTATCAAAAGTTTTTTTTTACCCGAGAAAACTCAAACTTTGAGGAGCCAAATCACGGGATTCCGTCAACAAGCTCTTGAGAGCTTATATGAGGCTTGGAAGAGGTACAAGGAGCTCCAAAGGCAATGCCCACACCATGGGTTGGATGCTTGGTTCCTTGCCATAACATTCTACAATGGGTGTTGTGCCGAATCCCGAAGAATTCTTGATTCCGCCAACAATGGGCGTTTTCAAGAGATTGACATGGATATTGCTCATGCCACCATTGAATCTATGGCGATCCACGATGCCCAATATGTTAATTCTCGGAGTGCACCCATCCAAGGAGGAGAAGGAATTGCCGACACTAGCATCTTGAAGAATCAAATCCTTTTGCTCCAAGAAAAGTTGGAGGCTCAACAAGCGGTTCATCAACTCAATGCCGTGTCTTCTACTAGTCAAATTGTTTTTTGCGAAAGTTGTGGAGGTGTGGGTCATTACTATAATGTGTGCCAAGCCACTATGGAAGAGGTATGTGCTTTTCAAACTTTTAAACAAAGTTCTTATCCACCGGGTACCTTTTCCAATACTTACAACCCGAACACAAAATTCCACCCCAACTTGTCCTACAAAAGCAACAATGTGCTCAATCCTCAACCCCACCAAAATTTCGTGCCTCAAGCTCAACAAAATGCCTATGTCCCACAACAAAGATTCAATTATCCACCGGGCTATCAAAATGAAAACTACCAACAAAGACCACCAATCCAAAACTCCCAACCAACCCAAGTTCCACCACAACAAAATGCCCAACAACACTATCAAGAACTCAAGTTCTTAGTAGTACAATTGGCTAAGACTCAATCGGACATGTTGGCTCTGTGGGAATATATCCGTATACTTCCCTTTAAAACATTCAGGATTATAATAAAATTATGATTATATGATTAAAGGTCATAAACGAAAATGCATAATAAACGAGAGATTAGAAATAACCTTTAGTCCTTGCTTTAATGGCCTAAAAACAAATATCAAAATTATGATATCTCCTAATCGTTGCACCCAAGATTGATCAAGATATGCCTTAGGTTTTGCTAGAAAAGGAGAGAAAAGACTACTGTTTCTTTTCTTTTTGTGAGATGTCAATGATGGAGGCCTAAGAGAAAATGAATTAGGGTTAGAAGAAAAATCTGAATCTTTCTCCCTACTCCTCTCTTTCTCACGGCACAATTAGGTTTTGTGGGGAGATTTTTTCTCCTCAAAATAACCACCTGTTGACCGAAAAACAGAGTGTATATGGACACTTTTGTTTCGGTTATCTTAGCTTCCAATATAATGTGATATATTATAATCGTGATTTGTCATGGACCGACATCACTATAATACATCATTAGTTATAAATATCCGTATATTTATAATTTGCCAATTAATTATAACGGTTTATGTTTAATTAGCTTACATTATATACAACAATTAAATATAACATTTTATATTCAATTTACGAATTACAGTTAATTCGTCTCAGCTAACTTTATTTAATCGTTATTAAATAATCTTTCATCATCACATTGACTAACCTTTTAGTCAAAAACATCGACTAACCTTTTAGTCATTTAATAAGGCATCAATATGATTATTTTCTCAAATAATCACATCTCTCAAACACATCCTTTAGGTGTGACTTTTAGGGACCAGTTGATCACCGCCATCTGTATGACAATACTGTCAAACTTATCTAGCAAGCCAACCGTTATTGATAAACGTTAATCAACTGATTATAATACAAAGTATACCTTGTGAACCTATAGAGATTTATTTATGTTATTGCACTAACTGTGGAGGACACTAGCTCCACCAATCTCCCACTTGTCGGTACAAGTGTATGTGCGATAACTGATTCTTATATCCATAATAAATTTCTCCCACTCAATGTAAACCAATTTGCAAAGTCCGTATTCACAAAGGTCGTAGTTTACAAGTGATCAGTATCAAGAGTGGTTTCCTCGACTAGAGAGTAACTTAAATGATAAACAAATATTTATTCGAGCATGGCCATGCATTTCAGTTACAACACCTCGAGTGGCCCTGAGAAATAACATAACCTGATAAAGGTTGGATATTTTCTTCAACTCAAATCTTGCAGATACAAGCACAGTATGAAATGACCCAGTGAAAATCTACTCAGCCTTCTGTTACGGTCGACCATGAGAAAGAAACCAAAGTCACCCAAAAACTGCCTTAATCTCAAGAGACAGTCGATAGACAAAAGAATCGACTCTAGGAACACTATGTACGTCCTATCCACGACCTGACACCTAATGTTCAGAAACATTTAGGACTCCATAACGTTGTCACAAAATTGTCCTGCGAGGTATCATTATAACTCACATATGTGATCGATTAGTCAACTGTTTGACTTATGGCTCGTTGAACCCACCATCAATCGACTTCACAGAATAATTGCCCGAGTTATCAGCTCATGTAGGCGATTACGGACCAAAACTAATATAATGTAATTCAGTTCACTTTGTGGTGTTCAATGTTGTCAGTACAACCCACATGAAAAACAAAATATGAAACAATACGATGATTTTATTAATAGTTTTATGAAAAAGATACAGGTGTCTAATCCATATAAAACAACTAATACAACTCAGGAACACGTTTGACTCCCATGGAAATAACGTGCCCTTCATGCTTATCATATCTCAATGGTTTAGTGAGACGATCTGCGACGTTATCATCCGTAGCAATCTTGTCTATCACTATTCCCTTTGCTCCACGTAATCTCTGATCATGTGAGCCTTCCGATGTACATGCCTAGACTTGTTGCTGGACTTAGGCTCCTTAGCCTGGAAGATGGCACCACTATTATCACAATAGATGGTGATCGGGTCATCCGAACTAGGAACTACGGTTAGTCCCTGTAAGAACTGACGCATCCATATCCTTTACAGCCTCTGAAGCAGCATAGTACTCGGACTCAGTCGTAGAATCTGCTATAACACTTTGTTTGGAGCCTTTCCAGCTGACCGCAGCGCCATTAAGAGTAAATACGAATCCAGACTGAGATTTTGAGTCATCTCGATCCGTTTGGAAGCTAGCATCTGCGTAACCGATTGCGCATAGCTCAGTGTCTCCTCCATAAGTCAATACCCAATCCTTAGTCCTCCGTAGGTACTTAAGGATGTTTTTGACAGCCATCCAGTGTGTTTCACCTGGATTGCCTTGGTACCGACTCGTCATACTCAATGCATATGCTACGTCTGGACCACTACAAGAATATAGTGTATTAGCGACGGAAATTTTGCGACGGACATGTAATCCGTAGCAAAAACATACTTGCGACGGATTTTGCGACGGGAATTACTATTTGCGACGGATTTGCGACGGATATTCCGTCGCAATACATTTTCACATATGGCGCCCAACTTTTCACATGGCGGGAACGTTTGCGACGGAATTGCGACGGAATATCCGTCGCTTAATAAGATACTGCGACGGATTTTCCGTCGCAGAGATGAATAATTGACTGTCAAATTGATCTGAAGTCGAAGACACGTGTTTTTTCTGCGACGGAATATCCGTCGCAATACGTTAATTTGCGACGGACTGGCGACGGAAAATCCGTCGCAAAGGTGAATAGCTGACTGACACGTGTTATTCCTGCGACGGATTTGCGACGGAAATTCCGTCGCAGGGTCTTTTAAATAATTAACCACGCGTCTCTTCCCCTTTACCGAAATCATTTTCCTTAAACCTAAATCCCCTTGACGACGGCGACGACGACGACGACGACAACGACGACAACAACAACGACGACGACCACCACAAAGACCACCACGACGACCCACTAAGTTCTTCCCTCCTCTCTCTCAGGTCTCTCTCTCTTTCTTCTCTTATTTATGTTTTCATTTGTTTTGTTCCCTCCGGCCACCCACCGGACCACCGGCCGGACCACCCCCCTCCTTTTCCCCTTTCCTTGGTCACCCTTTCCCCTTCCCCTTTCCCCTGCCCCTGGCCGGACCCCGCTGCCACCACCGGACCACCCCCTCCTTTTCCCCTTCCCTTTCCCTTTCTCTTTCCCCTTTCCCCTGCCCCTGGCCGGACCACCCTCTGCCACCCACCGGACCACCCCTCATTCTTTCCCCTCATTGATGAGTATTCAAGTTGTGAATATGTTAGTAAGTTACTACCTTTTCCCAAATTTTGATTGAAGACGGATCGACCCGTCTTAAGTTTAAGACGGATTAAATCTTCCTCATAAAGGGCAAATAAAGTGTAAGTGGGTTATCTCCTCACTTATCTCCTCACTTAAGTTTAAGACGGATTAAATCCCCCTGCCGCCGCCCCCACCCCACTGCCACCCTCCCTCCTTTGAATTGTTGTAATTATTAATATAGATAATTATTATTACTCCCTCCGTCCCGGTCATTTGTCGTGCTTTACTTTTGTCACAATTATTAAGGAAATGTTGTTCATATATGATAGACTTAGTACCCGTTCAAGAATTACGCATTAGGTGTAATTCTTGAATAGTCCCCGTTTTGGGACTGTCTTTGAATCTTTAATGCCATTTAGGTGGTAAATACTAATCATTTTTTTAATTGTTATTTGACGATTAAGTTTGGTTGACAGTTCCTTTAATGTTCTCTGAATACATATGGAGAGTGACAAGTCATTCAACATTGTGTATTTGGAGAACTGTAGGGAATTGCTGCCGAATTTTCGTCTCATAACAATTAATTAAATGATTAGTATTTACTAATGGTATGAAAGATTCAAAGATGGGTTTAGGTTGGAGAGATAAGGACCCCATGAACTCGAATATTACTTTTTTTTTGCAGGTGGAAGATGTTGTTGTTGTTGTTGTTGTTGTTGTTGTTGTTGTTGTTGTTGTTGTTGTTGTTGTTGTTGTTGTTGTTGTTGTTGTTGTTGTGTTGTTGTTGTTGTTGTTGTTGTTGTTGTTGTTGTTGTTGTTGTTGTTGTTGTTGTTGTTGTTGTTGGAGGTTGGAGGTTGGAGGTTGGAGGTTGGAGGTTGGAGGTTGGAGGTTGTTGTTTGTTGTTTGTTGTTTGTTGTTTGTTGTTTGTTTGTGTAATAGAGTTATTGTTACTATTATTAGTAGTTATTGTTGTTATTGTTGCTATTAGTAAACTTTTAGTTCTTGTTGTTATTGTTTTGAATATTTATTTAAGTCGATAATAATAATTATAAACGTGTATGTAGATTTGAAATGAAAAGAGTACAACGGGCATGGATGTATGAAAGATTGGATTGTAATAAAAAATTAAGGCAGGAGTTTGTAATGGGCGTTAATGAATTCATTAATTATGTTAAGAATCAAGAAGATTACGGTAGATGTAAGGAAATTAGGTGCCCATGTGTAAAGTGTAGAAATCGCAAATTTTTAGTCGAACAAGAAGTACGAAAACACCTAGGGCTTTGGGGCTTTTGTGATGACTATTATGATTGGGTGTGCCATGGTGAAAATTTTCCCGTTGAGGAGAGGTCTGACAATCCCTATAGGGATATGGTGGAGGATGCGTTGCGCGACAACATTAATGAAATTATAATGGAAAATGTTGACGCCGAAGTGGTTGATGAATCTCCAAATCCTAATGTACTAGCCTTTTTCAAAATGTTGGAACATGCCAATAAACCGGTGTATGAGGGGAGTCGTATCTCTCTGTTGCAGTCAGCTTCCCGGTTGGTAACTTTGAAATGTGAATACAATTTACCCCACAAATGTGTAGATGGTATCGCGTCATTTATAGGGGACATTATTCCTGAAAATCATGTTATGACGCGTAACTTCTATGAAACCAAAAATATTCTTAAAGCTCTTCAACTGCCTTATGAAAAGATAGATGCGTGTGAAATAGGATGTATGTTGTTTTGGGATGATGATAGTCTTCTCGATAAGTGTAGAAAATGTGGTAGAGATCGATATAAAAAACAAAAGAATGCAAATGGCAAAAGGGTTGGGAAAAATATTTTAACTTATTTCCCAATAGGACCGCGTTTGCAACGACTTTATGCCACAAAACTAATTGCGGCAGAGATGCGGTGGCATCATGAAAATCCACGTGTCAGCGGGATAATGTCTCATCCAAGTGACGGCGAGGCTTGGAAACATTTTGATCGCATTCATCCTTCTTTTGCAAGTGAGCCTCGAAATGTTCGACTTGGTCTTTGTACTGATGGTTTCGCACCTTTCGGTCAATACGGAAAGTCGTACTCCTGCTGGCCGGTAATGCTCACTCCATACAATTTACCACCCTGGCTATGTATGAAAAGACAGTTTATGTTTCTATCATTACTTATACCCGGTCCGAACAGTCCCAAAAAATTTCTTGACGTTTATTTACAACCGTTAATTCGCGAGTTGAAGCAGTTGTGGGAGACAGGGTTGTACACATACGACGTCTCTAGAAAGCAGAACTTTGATCTTAGAGCCGTACTATTATGGACTATCAATGACTTTCCTGCTTACGGCATGTTATCGGGTTGGTCAACTGCTGGTGAACATGCGTGTCCATATTGTATGGAGAAGGAGACTAAGTCGTTTTGGCTTTATAAAAGTAAAAAATGGAGTTGGTTTGATTGTCATAGACAGTTTTTACAACCTGATCATGTTTTCCGCAAAGATAAAGTTAATTTTCGAAAAGGACGAGTTGAGAAAGATTTTGCTGCTACGAGATTAACGGGTGAAGAAGTGTGGGATTGTGTGAAGCATTTTCCCAAAGTTGTGGATGCAAGTAAAGCTGAATTGGACTCGTTAAAAGTTTCTCGAGTTGGGTGGTGGAAACAAAGCATTTTTTGGGAACTTCCTTATTGGAGAACACTATTAATTCGTCATAACCTTGATGTAATGCATATCGAGAAAAACGTTTTCGAGCAACTGATTCACACGGTGATGAATGTGAAAAACAAGACAAAGTTTACCCCACAAGCACAAGAGGACATGTTGACCGTTTGTTCTAAACAGCGAAAAATGGATTCATTCATTTTGAATAAAGAACAAAAGAAGGTGTTGTGTGATTGGATATCCAATTTGAGATTTCCGGACGGTTATGCTTCAGATCTGAGTAGATGTGTTGATAAACACGAGTTGAAACTACATGGATTGAAAAGTCATGATTGTCACGTGTTTATGGAGCGTTTACTTCCAGTGGCTTTAAGGCACCTTCTTCCGAAGAATGAGTGGAATGCTATAACTGAGCTTAGCCAATTTTTCAGAGATTTGTGTACTTCATCGATACAAGTTGAAAAAATAACTACTCTCGAGAACAACATTGCCGAAATCATTTGCAAGTTAGAGAAGATATTTCCACCATCTTTTTTTAACTCAATGGAGCATTTACCAATTCATTTGCCGTATGAACTGAAAATGGGTGGTCCAGTGCAATATAGGTGGATGTATCCTTTTGAGAGGTAATTAATTCCACAATTATCCACTTTTTACTTTAATTATTTCAGTCTATCTACTTATCCAAGTTTTTTATAGGTTCTTAAATCATTTGAAAAAAAAGATTGGAAATAAAGCGCGTGTTGAAGGTTCTATATGCAACGCGTATTTGCTTGAAGAAATTGCCAATTTCTGTTCCTTTTATTTTGAAGAGAACGTGGACACAAAAGCCAAGGATCTCGACGTACGCTCGAAAGAGCCTACGTATTCTACCTTACCCGAGATTTTTCAAGATCACGGGGGAATTTGTTCTGGAAAGTGTCGTGAAAGATTTTTAGAAGACAACGAATATGAGCGTGCACACTTATATGTTTTATCTAACTGTGATTTAGAAGAATTGAAGCATAACGAAGTGTAAGTAAAAAAATCGTCCTTTGAAACTTTAATTATTAATAATTAATTATAACAACATGCATGTAAAAACTATTACTTAATTCGACATTTTTTATAATGAATATATAGGATGTTTGAAAATTATATCAAAACAGAATATCCCCAATTTCTCACAGCCGAGGATATTTGGAACAAATTTGACACAAGATTTCCCCAATGGTTTAGAGGACAAGTAAGTACATACTACATACTAACACCAGATTACTCTTTTTTTTCAATTTTTTTTTAATACCTGAAGGTATTATAATATGTTAATAATTTAACAATGATAGGTAAACAACTTAAAAGATCCAGTTCTCATAGCCTTAGCACAAGGTCCTTCGAAAAGGGTGCGAACATGGAAACGTTATTTCATTAACGGATACAAATTTCGCACTTTCAAAGATGGGTTAGATTTGGAAAAATCTACACTTAATAATGGAGTATGTGTAAGTTCGACTGAGGGAGCTGACTACTATGGAACACTCAACGAAGTTGTTGAATTGTCGTACACAGGCGAAAAAAGCACATATAATGTTATTTTATTCAAATGTGATTGGATAGATAATTCTGAAAAAGGAATGCAAATACATAAGGATTATAAACTTGTGGATGTTAATCGAAGCAGAAAATTTCCGAAATATGATCCATTTGTGTTGGCTTATCAAGTTGAACAAGTTTATTATACTTCATATCCAAATATCAAAAGAGATAAAGATAAGTGGTCAGCAGTATTCAAAACTAAAGCCAGATCGCATGTTGATGCACCTATTGTCGAATCTGCGTTTCAAGAAGATGTTATTAGTAGTGAGACACTACTATCAATAATTGAAGTGGCAGATGATAATGAAATTATAGAGGAGGAGGAAGAAGAAGCTCAAGTAGAGGACAATAATGAGGAGAAGGTAGAAGAGGAGGAGAAGGAGGATGAGCAGAAGCGGAAGGAAGACGGAGCAGAAGATAAAGAGGAAGATAAAGAGGAAGATAAAGAGGAAGAAGAAGATTTTATAGACTCCCTTTTTAAATACAACATTTCCGAAAACCAATATTTAAGTAGTGATGATGAATAAGATTATTTCTAATTCTTATATTAGTTGAAACTACTTTTTCTATATGTGTGGTCGTTTGTAAAACAATTTATAGTTTTTATTATTTATTAATACCAATATATAGTTTCTTGTCATTTAATTGTACATACATGTTTGTTAATTCATGACAACTTTGAATAGTTTAGTTTTTCTCTATATGGCGGGAGGACGAAGAAGAGGTAGTACTAGTAATGTAGGAAACAGAGGGCAGGAGGATGAGAATGAACGAGTGAATGACAGGAACGTGCCACCGCCACCGGTGGAGACTACTACTCGCAGAGTCCGCCTCGATCCGGATGAGGAAACAGGTGTATGGTAAGACTAGTTCACTTTTACTTTAATTGTTTAATCATAATTATGATTATTCAAAAATCATAATATTTATATATAATGTATGTATTTAACTATGATTATTAATTTCAGGTTCAGTGACGCAGATGTGGTTAAACTGATCTCGGAGACCATAATCTGCGGGTACAAGGAGCATGCGCCATGTTGGAAAGAGGCGTCAAATAATTTGCGGTCGTCTTGGTGGAACTGGTTTGAGGTATAATTATTTAAAATATTATAATTATATCTATTTAAATTTGTTTTTCTCAATTTATCTTTGTTATTGATTTTTTATTTTTTTATTTATTCACTTAATATTTTCCTAACTTTATGCTTTTAATCATGACAGCAAAAGGTTTCTTTCGATCCTCGCCATACAGATATGGTAAGGAAATCTTGGGAAGACGCCATGAAGACCCGTTTACGTCATATGATCTACCGAGCCTCGCAGAAAGACGAGGAGCACAGGCCGAGTTGGATTCCTTTGGACTTGTTTAGAAAGCTTAAGAATAGGCCTGTCGAAGATCCTGGTTTCGTTGTGAGATCTCAATCAGGCGCGGCTAATCGTAGATCGGGATGTTAAGAAAAGGGAAAGGCGTTGCCTACTCACATTATGGGTAGAAAAAACACCTTGAGAATCATGGACGAAATGGTAAATCTAAATCTTCTTTCATTTTTTATTTATTTATCTAATTATAATTTAATACTTATATATATGTTATACTAACAAGTATTTAAATTGTAGGTCGATAAATCTTCAACTGGTATCCCAAATGCGGTGCAAGTCTTAGAGAAGACAAAGAAGCACCCGTTCCGTGGATGGTTATCAAAAAAACCAGCTCAACTCTATGTAAGTTATGCATTTTTTTGTTAAGTGATTTATGTTTAATTTGTCATTTATATATTTAATTACATTAACTACTTAATTTAAATGACAATTACTAATTCTGAACTTGTTTGTGATGCAGAATAAGATCATATCAAAGAAGTCTGAGCTTCAAACTCAAGGAGTCGAAAACATCGACGATAATGAGATCTATTATGAGGAGACTGGATTTGACGAGAAAGGAAGATGCTACGGATTGGGACCAGCGGCGAAGTTTTTGTTTGACCATCATAGGCACCCTGTTGCTACCTCAAACCCGACTCAGGGCAACCAAGGTTTGGCTACTAAGCTGTCAAAGGAGAATGCTGCACTTAGACAAGAGCGCGACGAGCAGGCTCAAAGGATTGCAGCTATAGAAGAGTACTTGAGTCAGGTTGCAAGAAATTCTACTCAAAACTGCAGAACTGGAGGTCCTAACCAGGGTCGAGACGACTTTGATGATGATAGGGGCGATAATGCTAGGTCCAACCCATTCACCCCTTTCCCTCCTTTCCCTCCAATCACTCCACTGACTTGAGTGATTAGTTAACTATTTGGGGTACTTTGAACCTTTTATTTGTAAAACTTTAATTACTTTTATGATATAAAATCAAAACTTTGTTCGGTTTTGTGTTACATTAGTAACTTTGTTGGACGCGTAACTGCTGGAAAACTTCTGTAATTTGCAGGTTTTTTGTCGTTTTAACGCGTATAAGGGGATGCAGGAAACAGGCAGGTCCGGGAAAATACAGGCATTATTGCGACGGAAATTCCGTCGCAAACATTGACTGACTTACAGCCAAGTCAAACGTAAAGTAAATATTTGCGACGGAATTTCCAACTTTTGCGACGGGTATTCCGTCGCAAATGTTGACTATATGTTTGACTTGACTGCCACCTGTACAGTCAAGTCAAACATTCAGTCAACATTTGCGACGGAAAGTCACGTTTTGCGACGGAAATTCCGTCGCAATTGTTGACTTTATGTTTGACTTGGCTGAACAGGTGGCAGTCACGTCAAACTTTCAGTCAACAGTTGCGACGGAATTTCCGTCGCAAAACGTGATTTTCCGTCGCAAAAATGTGCGACGGATTAATCCGTCGCAATTTTTGCTGTTTGCGACGAAAATAAGCGACGGACACTATCCGTCGCAAATCCGTCGCAAATCAGTCTTTAGCGACGGAAATCCCCTATTTAGCGACGGAATATTCCGTCGCAAAACGATCTTTATTTTGTAGTGGACGTGTGCATATCATGGCATACATGATCGATTCTATAGCTGATGCATAAGGAATCCGACTCATGCACTCGACCTCTTCCGATGTCTTTGGTGCCTGAGCTTTACTCAATTGCATCCCATAAATCATAGGAAGGTTCCCCTTCTTGGAGTTGTTCATGCTGAACCTCTCAAGAATCTTATCTATATAAGACTCCTGACTGAGGGATAACATCCGTCGTGATCTATCTCTGTAGATACGGATTCCCAAAATTCTTTGTGCCTCGCCCAGATCTTTCATCTGGAAATGGTTCTTTAACCAAACTTTTACCGAAGTTAAGAGAGGTATGTCATTCCCAATCAAGAGTATGTCATTGACATACAATATTAGGAAGACAATCTTGCTCCCACTCGACTTGATATATAAGCATGGTTCCTCGACTGATCGAGTAAATCCATTCTCTTTTATCACGTGGTCGAAACGATGATTCCAACTCCGAGAAGCTTGCTTAAGTCCATAAATGGAACGCTTAAGCTTGCATACCTTCTTAGGATTTTTAGGATCAATGAAACCTTCGGGTTGTACCATGTACAACTCCTCCTCCAAATAACCGTTTAAGAAGGCGGTTTTCACATCCATTTGCCAAATTTCATAGTCATGAAAAGCGCAATCGCTAAGATTAACCGAATGGAACGCAGCATAACTACGGGTGCAAAAATTTCATCATAGTGCAATCCTTGCACTTGAGTGAAACCTTTTGCCACTAGTCGTGCCTTGTATGTATCTGGTTGTCCTTCTACAGAATGCTTTATTTTATAAAGCCATTTGCACTGAAGAGGCCGAACCGTATCAGGTAAGTCAACCAGATCCCATACGTTATTCTCATACATAGAGTCCATCTCGGATTGCATGGCGTCAAGCCATAGCTTAGAGTCGGAACATGTCATGGCACCTTTATAGGTAGCGGGTTCGTTACTCTCTAGGAGTAAAACGTCATCACTCTCATTCTCCTCGACCATACCAATGTATCTGTCTGGAGGAATAGAGTGTCTACCCGACCTCCTAGGGTCCAAAGGAATATTGACCGCAACCGATGATGAAGGAACGGTTTCCTCCATTGATTGCTCGGTTGTTGGTTCTTGAATCTCCGACAGATCGAAGGTTCCATTACTTGTCCTATTCTTGAGAAACTCTTTCTCTAAGAACGTCGCACTAGCCGCAACAAAAACTCGATGTTCGGTAGGCGAGTAAAAGTAATGACCAAACATCCCTTTTGGATAACCAATAAAGTATGTCTTGACCGATCGTGGGCCGAGCTTA
>JAIUZE010018455.1:0-32347 GCA_022085475.1 Heliosperma pusillum
GTCTATGTGGAAAAGACTCTGTTTCTAGCCGGTTTGACCAAAAGGGTTTGGTCAAACTAAGATCTAGTCAGCCCCGTTTTGACTGATGACCCGTCGCGGGACTCGGGTCGGGGATTTGTCTTCAAGTAAGGTTTTATTTAATTATTGAATTAGCCTTAGTAGATATGAGGCGATATGATATTTGAATAGGATTTATATGCAATTAGTCACATGATAGGATGTTTTTCCCGTGACTGTTTGATTATATGGTTGGTGTCGTGTTGACTAAGTACCCATAGCGAATTATGAGTATATGGCGTCTTGACCATTCTAATTCTAAATGAGTATCTTGGACCATGACATTGATAGGTCCGTACTGTCTTTAACGAGTATATAGTTCGCCGCTTGATAGCTTTTGTGTCTCGGCTTGGTGGGTTTATATCCAAGTCGGGGCATGGCTGCCTGATCCGTTTTGGGACTGGAGCCAGCTTAAGTACTAGCCATCTATGCTTAGGGGGTCGCCTAGTAGAGTTTCTCATAGACGGTTATGTCATGGGACGGGGAACGGAATAGCTGTTGTCGCTAGGGCTGATCAGTCTAGGACTAGGATGTTTTCCTACCTTGTGGTATAGCCTCGAGTTACAGAAGTCGACTATTGACTGTACTAGGAACTTATGCCTGTTTGTAGGAGTATTGGTCTTTCATGTTTGTATGATTCTATGAGTTTTAGAAGGTGAGATGCAAGCCGGCTAAGATTGATAGAGTTTGGATTCCCGATTGTTAACTGCTTCACATGATTACGTGTTGATTAGGGTTTGAGTGTATCAGGGCCATGTTACATGGTAACCGCTGAGCCAGCATACCAGCTTCCCTACCTCGTGTTATATTTTATTACCGGATTCACATGATAGCTTTCATATGATAGGTTATATGTTAGTTAACTGTTTCATAACATGAAAAGCATATCATATATGTTAAGGTTTTGTATTTTATATATACATTGCTTTTATGTTTTCATGTTTCATTAAACTCGAAATTTCGTGGCTGGGAGAACTCGGAGTTACTCCCCACTGACTGTGGCTTCCGTGTTTATATTTAATGCGGTCGAACAGGTGGTGTTGCATATTTGGGGTACATGGACGAGCTAGCGAGTGAAGTATTTACCTTGGACCTATATTCGGTTCATAGTTGTATATTTTAGGACCGCCTCTTTTATTTTCACGTATTTATACGGGAGATATGTCTCCCGTCTTGTATATTTCTTTTGTAGAATATTATTTCCGTTTGTAATGACCTTTGTATTTTATGACACCTTCGTTATGTAGTATCATATTTCTTTTATGTATTTAAATAATTTTTTTTCTTTCCGCAAATTTGAGTGTGTCACAGTTGGTATCAGAGCTATTTTGCTCCCGACGCACGTTTGTGTACCCTTGCATAAAAAACTTGACCTTAATAAATAATAAACCGTGAGATAGAAGGGTAAGATGGGTAGATTAGGATTTATGTTGTAGTCTCTTTGTTCTGTAAATTGATTTAAAGTACTAATCTGTGTTTTATTTTGCAAAGATGCCTCCGAGGATTGACAACACTATTTTAGCAGCTCTTACCGTTATTATCCAAAACCAGCAAAACCAGCAAAACCAGCAAGCAAATCAGATTCCTAATCCGATTCCCGATCGTGAGAGACACGGGAGTTATACGTGGGTTGCTTCACAGCTATCGAGGAGCCAAGCCAAAACCTACGATGGCGAAGTTGATCCCGTTAAGCTTTCTGTGTGGTTACGAGAAATGGAAAAGAGTTTTTCTCTTTATTATGTCCTTGAAGAGGATAAGGTTCGTCTTGCTTCTCACTTCTTAGAGAAGGAAGCGGATCAGTGGTGGACTCTTTCTGGTCCTACCGCTAAGTTGGAGCCTAATTTTGGGTGGGCTCGTTGCCGTGAGCTCTTGGAAGCGAGGTTTTACCCCGATGAGTTGAGACAACAAAAGCTGAAAGAGTTTATGGATTTCAAGCAAGAAAAACTATCAGTTCAGGAGTTTACTACCCGGTTCAATGAGTTGGCTCATTTTGCCACTCGACTTATTAGGGTAGAGGAAGACAAAGCTTTCTTTTATCTGGGAAAGGTTTCTCCCCAGATAAAGGGGAAGATCAGTAGAGGTTCTACTTCTTTTGTCTCGATCTATAATGATGCCATTTGGGCAGAGAGTTCTATTCGGGAGATTGCCGAAGAGGCCCGTACTTCGTTTGTAGCTCCTAATGCCTTTGGCAAGAGACCTCTATATCCTACTTCCCGACCTTCCTTTTCTCCTTCTTTTCCAAACAAGAGGAGAAACTTTCAGAGTGGACAAGCAGCTCCGACCAACCGTCCATTCTTCCCTAGCAACAACAACGACCCTAAGGGTCGTATCTGCTTTCGGTGCAAGATGCCTATGCATCCGGGTTTTAGCTGTTTCAACAAGCCACTGGTGTGCTTTAATTGTCAGAAACCGGGACACAGGTATGATGAATGTCCTGATAAGAAGAAGACCACTTTTACACCGGTTGTTTCTGGGAGACCTAAGGGTCGAGTTTTCGTTATGAGCCGCGCTGAGGCCGATGCTCAACCAGACCTGGTGACTGGTACGTCTCAATTTATGAAATCCGTGTTTAATTTTATTAGATACAGGAGCTTCTTTGTCTCTTCCTCAGCCTCGTTTTCTTTTTTCGCCTTCGTCTTTTCCATCTTATCTTAGTCTTTAATAATGCTTCCTAATGTTCCTAGTATCATGATCTTTTATCCCTACTCTCTTGAGAGGTAATTTTCTTTTAGCTATCGTAAGGGTTAGTAGAGGTGTTTTGAAGGCGTTTCAAATATGATACCTAACCATCCTATGGAGCTAGTTTCGTGTTTAAATGATTATGGAAAATGGAGAATAAGTTTAGGAAGAAACTATCCTAGTGGTTTTAAAATATGAAAGCTTGAAGTTGCAATATCTTTTGAGGATCGAAATAAGCTTAATAATAGTTGTAGTTATGGTTAGAAAGTTGAGTGATTTTTAATGTTACATGGGAATTGGTTGTCGTTAAATTTTGGACCCTAACGGGAATAAATACTTTGTGGAATTAGGATATGATGACTACTTGAGGAATATCGACATAAGCGAAAACCGATGTATTAATAATTTGAAAAAAATAGATAAATCGATTACGGTCGCATTGCCCGATGTTTGGCAAAAGTTAAGTGAATCGAGTTTTGTGTGATTAAATCTCTTTGAGGTTTCGAGATTTAACTTTTGAGGATGAGAAGGTTTATTGTAAATAAGTTGGAGTAATGAATTTTTGGAAAAAAATTGGATTAGAGGATTTCATAGTAAGTCCTTTACTTTGTGGTTGTTAGCGGTCTTGTTTCTTTAATTATAAATATTTTGATGGTGATTTCTAATAATAGTTTCGATGGACCTTAGAAGATTTTTATTGAATTGGAATAATTGGGAGTTGCTACTCGGTGTGGCATGCTTATGAAATATCTTGGTAGGAATCCGATGATTGAAATGTTGAGGATATATCGCACTCCCTTGAGGACTAGTTTACTTGTACAGTTAGTATTGTCGAGTTACTATCGACATTAGAATTTTCATAGAGGAAAGATAGTATTGGGGTTCACCCTTCGTTCTTCTTTATTCTTTCCTTCTTTCTTTCTTCTTTCTTTCTATTCGATTTATTCTTTCGAATATCTCGTTCCTTCTATCAATTATCATCTCGTATAGATAGGTTATTAGAAGCTTTAGTTAGAAAATTTAAGTATAGATAGTAGTGTTATTACTTTTGCTATAGAATTTTTGAACTAATCGCTTTTGGAGATTTTTGATGATTTCAAGTATTTTACCGTCAAGGAATGTTGAGACTTGTTATTGGAGACGTTCGATAACTAGTTTTCTCATTTATTGATGTGAAAATGTATCTTTTAAAGTCTTTGACGTGGGACGTCGATGTTCTTAACAGCTGACGAGAACTTTCCGTTTCATTGATAAGACTCTATATTGTTATTATAAGTATATTTTTAACAATTTTGAAATAGACCTACATATATGTTACGTTCCTTCTTCTAAGTTTCGAGGACGAAACTTTTTAAAAGGAGGGGTGATTGTAACAACCCGAAATATACCCTATTTTTCTAGTGAAAATATTTACTAACACTTTTCAGTAGAACTTAAGTTTTTAAGATAGGAATTTTTGTTCGGAGTCTTATTTTGAAATTCCGCGTTCGTATTTGGAATTTCTGAAAGATTTCATGAAAAGACCGTTTTTAGTCATCTTTGACTTTTCTTGACTTTTAAGTCGTCTTTGACTTTTCTTGACTTTTTGAAAGTCGTCATTGACTTTTCTTGAATTTTAAGTCGTTCTAAACTTTTCTTGACTTTTAAGTCATCTTCGACTTTTCTCGACTTTTCAGTCAACTTTGACTTCCGTTGACTTTTCACGACTCGTCTCATAAGTATGAAGACCGAAATTTTATTTAAAAAAATAATATTTTTGATTTATTTTTATTTAGATTTATTAAGATTTATCATAATTTAATATAATTATTTTGAATTTATTCGGAATTTAAAGAATAACGTTTACGGTTTTTAACCAAACGTCATTTAACTATTCCCGACGCATCGTAATGCGCGCAACAAAAGCGAAACTCGACTTTGGCATGAGTCACGCGCCCATGTCATCGTTTTCCACTCACATGAGATAGTTTAATTCTTTTGATTAAACTAATAAGAATATCTTAGATACTTTCAACTTTATCGATCAGTTAACGAAACGTACGCAAATCGAGCAAAAACAGACCCGTTGCTCACCATACCACACGGCTCAAAAGTCCTCTAATGGCCTTGATATTTTCATTACTTTTGGATACAATAATCATAATATCTAGATCTTTGTTATAATTAACTTTATCGTTAATTATATTTAATCGTTTACCGTAAAATAATTATTTAACGCGAGTCAATTACGGAACAACAATTTCAAAACTCAACACCTTTATTTGGCCTATATTACACGGCTCAACTCCACTTTCCACTCACCAACAATTTTTCACTTTACAACAAATCAAAATAAGATCAAAACATCACTTTATTTAATCGTTCTTCGTGTTCTTCATCGTTCATCAACCGTTCTTCATCGTTCTTGAGCAAAACCTTTATAAAATCTTCGTTTCTTAATTAAATCCATCCTAATTTATATATTTATAGGATCTCCTCTCGTCTCCCCATCTTAATGTACGGTTTATGTCAATTCCGACAAAAATCGTTTTCAACATTTAATTATGGAAATTCAATTTAGGTTCAAGAAGGTTTTCTTGTTTTCTATAGGGGACGGATTTTGAAGACGAGTTTGGAGATAGGTAGATGTGGAGTGAAGATATTAGTAGACGGGTGCATTAGTTTTAGTTCTTATTATTTTGGTGCTACTTGATTTTAGCTAAGCTAAGGTAACGATTCCGAGTTACTCGACGATATAATGTCACGTAGCCTTAGTTTCTTAGGTTTTAGTTCATATTATGGTTACTAATGATTTTTAGTAGTAACATGTTAAGTAGTATGATTTATATGTTGTATGGAATTTTTAATATGTTAGTGTTCTAAACATGTTAGTATGATTTAATTATAATCATGATTTTTTTTATGCATGATGGTTGAATTGGATGTTAAAAATGGATGTTGTTAATTAAAATGATGTTAGGATTAATTTGGGGTGGTTGTTGTGGTGGCCATTGGAGTGGCCGGTTATGGTGGTGGCTGAACCGGCCGGTTCAGGCTGGTCAGACCGGTCCAGGCCGGTCCAGCCGGTCTGGGTTGGTCATTGGTGGGTCCGGGTTTTTGTCTTTGGGTTGTGTCGATGTTTGATTGTTATGTTGTTGTGTTGACGGGTTTTAATTATGATAAGCATGCGGGAATTAATTAGAAACGGTTTTTACTAAAATTGTCAAAACAGCCACTTTAGCCCAAATCAGGCCGTAAGGCCCAAATCAGGCCCATGGGGGTCCGGCCCAACTCAGCCCGTGGGTCCCACTTTGGGACTTGTGACGGTTTTTGAGTTATCGTTATTTTATCGCTTTTTGTAATAATTAGCAAGTGAGAAATATTAATAAGTAAAATATTTAATTAAAAAGTTTTTCATAAAATTATTATTTCTCACATGTTAGAAATTATAATACGAGATCGTAGTTTAATTTGATATCCTTTAAGTCAAACGGGGTTTTGGGTATAATATAATCTAATTCACATGTTAGAAGTTTTATTAAAATAACATGTAATGCATATGTTGATTTTATGTCTATGTGATAAAGACTCTGTTTCTAGCCGGTTTGATCCAACGGGTTTGGTCAAACTAAGATCTAGTCAGCCCCGATTTGACTGATGACCCGTCTCGGGACTCGGGTCGGGGATTTGTCTTCATGTATGGTGGTATTTAATTAATGAATTAGCCTTAATAGATATGAGGCGATATGATATATGATTTTATTGATATGCAATTAGTCACATGATAGGATGTTTTCCTGTGACTGTTTAATTAGATGGTTGGTGTCGTGTTGACTAAGTACCCATAGAGAATTACGATTATATGGCATGTTAAGTCGTATCTTGGCCATGTTTTAAAGGTAACCTCTGAGTTAATATATTAGTTTGGTTCGGCCATTGTAATTCTAAATGAGTATCTTGGACCATGACATTGATAGGTCCGTACTGTCTTTAACGAGTATATAGTTCATGGTTAATAGCTTTTGTGTCCCGGTTTGGTGGGTTTATATCCAAGTCGGGGCATGGTTACCTAATCCGTTTTGGGGTTGGAGCCAGCTTAAGTACTAGCCATCTCTTCTTAGGGGGTCGCCTAGTAGAGTTTCTTGTGTACTTCTGGTCACGAGACGGGGAATGGAATAGCTGTTGTTACTAGGTCTGATCAGTCTAGGACTAGGATGTTTTCCTACCTTGTGGTATAGCCTCGAGTTACAGAAGTCTTCTATTAGCTGTACTAGGAACTTATGCCTGTTTGTAGACGTATTGGTCTTTCATGTTTGTATGATTCTATGAGTTCTAGAAGGTGAGATGCAAGCCGGCTAGGATTGATAGAGTTTGGATTAACGGTTGTTAACTGAGTCACATGATTACGTGTTGATTAGGGTTTGAGTGTATCAGGGCCATGTTACATGGTAACCGCTGAGCCAGCATACCAGCTTCCCTACCTCGTGTTATATTTTATTATCGGATTCACATGATAGCTTTCATATGATAGGTTATATGTTAGTTAACTGTTTCATAACATGAAAAGCATATCATATATGTTAAGGTTTTGTATTTTCTATATACATTGCTTTTATGTTTTCATGTTTCATTAAACTCGACATTTCGTGGCTGGGAGAACTCGGAGTTACTCCCCACTGACTGTGGCTGCCGTGTTTATATTTAATGCGGTCGAACAGGTGGTGATGCATATTTTGGGTACATGGACGAGCTAGCGAGCGAAGTATTTACCTTGGACCTATATTCGGTTCATAGTTTGTATATTATTATACACTCTTTTATTTTCCGTATTTATACGGGAGATATGTCTCCCGTCTTGTATATTTCTTTTGTAGAATATTATTCCCGTATTGTAATGACCATTTTTATTTCAGACACCTTCATTATGTATTTAAATTATTTTTTTTCCTTCCGCAAATTTGAGGGTGTCACATATTCTTTCTCGGAATCCTACATAGGTCATTGGTAAGTGTCTCATTGGTAACTTTTATTATCGCTAACCTTATTTTATTATAAATTTTACGCTAAATTTTGTTATAACTGTTATTATCGCTAAGGTTCTACTATGTATCTTTTTCAAGTGGGATGAAAAGCCGATCAAGCAATACGTTACTTGGTCTTTCATTCGTACCATCGGCCCGGAGTACTTCACCAAATGGAGCAAACCGAGCCATTCATAGCGTAGGCGGATGTACGATTACTTTCAGGTATATTTTACTATGGTTCTAGATATTACTAAAAAGTAATTGTTTTCATTCAAAACGGATGATGTACGATTTTAGCAATTACTAACAAGTTGTTTATGATGAAATAGAATCATGTGAATGTCAGTCGATCGGAACTACGACCCAAAAGCCGAATGGCGTGAAAAGGTCACGAGGCAGATTACCTCACTTGTTGGTGGCCTCAAATATAACAAGAATAAGTCGGATTGGGTGCCTGAATCCTTGTGAGAAACCATTAGAAAACGGGACGAAACCAATTCCGAATATGCTAAGAAGTCCAAAATAAACAAGGTAAATAGACGGTCGGTTGGCGAGAAAGCTTTTGCGACCCATACTCTAGGCCGGAAGAGTTGTTCCGATGCATTTAAAGAATTTGTAAGTTCTTTATTTTTTCCTTCACAAATTGCTTATTATAAATGCTTAATATTGCCGATATATCACTTAATGTTTTTATAATACTTTCAAATTGATCCTACGCCGTACAAGTTGTTTGAGAAGACAAAGAAAACCAAGAAAAGCAATTGGGTTAATACCTAGGTAGCACAAAAACGGACACGGACACGGACACGACACGGACACCTGATACGGCATCTCGTGAAATTTAGGACACGGGACACGGCATTTAAATTTAATAAAATATATATTTTATAATTAAAAATAACGTACGATTTTATTTTTATATTGATATTTGCTATTAAATGTAAATAATTGAAGGAAAAATTTTACTTTGACTATAATTTATTCTCATTTCCCACCTAACTCAGCTTCTAATCAATCTCTTTTAGTCTTTCTACCTCTCAGTCCTTATTTATAGGTGTCCGTGTGTCCGACACGGTGTCCGACACGGGACGGCTAATTAGGAGGAGTGTACGTGCTACCTATGTTAATTCTAGAGCTGCTGAGACTGAGGTAAGTTTGTCTAATTGCTAAGGAGCTTTTTTTTATATTTAACTTTAACACTATTTATTTGCATTTTTTTTTGTTTTTATCACTTACTGTTTTTACACTACTTTTTTTTTTTCAGGATGTGTACACCAAAGAGATGAGTCAGCCACCGCCAACTAGCGAGATCCTAGACGAGTTCGGTGCATACTATAAAGCCGCCAAGGGTTTCGATAAGAAGTCGAGGCTATCTGGGGTCGGAAACAAAGGGAAATAAGTGTGGTATGATCCACCTTGCAACAAAAGTGCACGCGCATCTTTCTCTTACAATCCTACTGATTACACTCAATTCGCAAGTGAAAATGCTCAAATGAAGGAGCAATTGAGTAAACTTGCGAATGAACGACAAGTACGGGCTACTCAAGAACAAATGCAGCGCCAAGACGAACAAATGGAGGCCATGCAAGCGCCGTTGTTGGCGTTTCTTCCCCGGGCTCGTGCCATTTCCCTCCTCGACGTTGAAAAGACAACAACACAGACGACGGGCACGGCTTCTCGCAGGGTTCCGTTAAGCCCGTAGGTTAGTAATTTGTCTTCTACTTAAGTTTATGTTTCTGTCAAAGACATTAGTTTTGTCTAAGTTAGCGAATCGGTTGAATTTGTAAGTTTGTAAGAAAGTTGTACGACTTTGTTTAACTATTTATGTAATGGAGCTTTTTGTTTCCAATTTCCAACGATCTTCTGCCTTATTTTTGTTGCCTTTTGTTGATTCCCGATCATGTGGAGGACGTGAGAATGAATTCTTGCTTTGCGATCGACGAATATATTTTATGTATTGTAGGTTTTGTTGAAATTTTTACTGTTTAAAACAATGCAATATACGCATTGTGGCTGGACTGCAGGCTCTTGTTTCCAGCCACTGTTACATTAAGTACTGGCGAAAATTCCGTCAGTATTGTCAACATAATGTTGACTAAAGTCAACATAATGTTGACCTCCTTGACGGAATTTCTGTCAGTAAAGTCAACAAAATATTGACTTCACTGAAAGAAATTCCGTCAGAAAGGTCAATATTATGTTGACTTTGGCAATAAACGGTTCGACGAATGATCCGTAAGTAAATAAATTTACTGAGGGAAAATACGTCAGAAGTCAAATTTTTGTTACCAATTGGACTGACGCACGATTCTGACAGATTTTCCGTAAGTAATATCGATTATTAAGGGAATGTTGATGTTACTGACGGATGTTTTCTGCCAGTTTCCCGCGTTAGTTTCTTAGTGAATATAACAAAAATTAGCCATGTATTTCGACAAATCCTTATATATAAGTTTGGAAACTTGGGTTTTGTGTAGCCTTTAGCACATAACTATGTTATCACTACCAAACATAAGAAGGTATCCCTAGTTCTGCTCGAGAACCTCATGGATGTTCTTGAAGGCTATCCAATGACTCTCATGTGGATAAAATTGTCATTGACTTGTCATGCTCCAAGCATATAAGTGATCAAGGTATGTGCATCTCATGGCATACATGATTGGTCTAATGGCGGAAACATTAGTAATCATTACGTGATCAACAACTCTTAGCTTCAGTGAATGACTATAACAGTATCAAAGTGATTCCACTTTCATCAATATGAGTAACCTTCTTAGTTCGTTGATTCTCAGATGAAGGATCTTTATCAATATAAAATTGTTATCCTAATGCCAATATCCCTTATTTTATATCACTATAGATACTTGATACATTAGATACGATATGCCTCTTCCAAGTCTTTCATCTATAAATGATCCCAAACACTTCTTCACGGAAGACAGTGTCGTTAGTACATCATTCACAATGAGTAATATGTCTCCTACATACAAGACATGGAAGACAATTGCTCCCACTAAATTTCATGTCCAAACATGACAATTTTAACTCCCACTTAACTTCATGTCCATACATGATACATCTAGCTCCCACTTAACTTCATGCAGAAACATTGTTCTTCGACAATTCGAGGAAACCATTCTCTCTTATCATGAAACGATCATTACAACCTCTTAAGCGCTCTCTTCGGATCACACATTTGATCTCTTAAGATTTGTATGATATTATATGTTTGTGTCACATACATACTCCATTTCTAAATACCCATTCAGAAAAGTTGTTTTTAACAACTACTTGTTACACATATACTTTCAATGAGGTGTAATAACGATAACTTGGATCTCAAAGATGGTTATATGTCAACTTAAATATGTATACATCTTTATGTCCATTTATGCAATTACCCTAGAGAGGTCCAAACCTCTCCAAGTAAATTTATTTATATGCATAGATTCCATCTTGGATTCTTAAGGCTCTTATGCAACAAGTTGGAATTGGAAATTGTAACCGGCAATTTAAAGATCATATTCTTATTACTTTCAAAAAATAAAACTTTTAATTTCTAGCCTTGAACCTTGGACGACTTAAGAACATTTTCTCTTGTCTCCCTATGAAAAAACTAGTTTGTGGCAAATTTTCTCCCACTCTATCCTTTAGAAAATGCACCTATTTTCTTGAAGGATAGTACCATGAGCCACAAACATCTATGTTCTCTACGTTTAATGAGGTATAATGCTAGTACTAACTTTGAGCGATCTATAGTAGACTTATTTGTTTAGACTTTGTATACTAGCTCGTTAATAGACTTGTTCTATCTAAGCTAAAATACTTGGATCTCTTCCATGTCTTGAAAAACTTTAGGGTTCTAATCCCTTACATAGCTCGTATGGATTCATGTAGGCGTTAAAAAGATCTTATCTTAGGGCTTTTATGGACTTGTAAATCTCCAAGTGTGAGTTCATTAACTCGATTTGACTATGCAATTGATCTTTCTTATTTGGAAGTAAGAATCCAATTCATGACCTTGCCAATTTATAATGATCAATTAGGCACTCTACTTTATGTTTATGATATTAACTTTGTATAATGAAAAGTTTAAGAACGTAAAATTCCATAAATACAATGACTTGGGTTGAAAACCAAGTCATCAAAATCAAAGTACAACCATTGTCTTCTTAAAATGGAAATAGATTCCATGATAAATCATGAAATCAAACTGTTCAAAAAACAACAACTAAAATACAATAACAATCAGAAGACAACTGGCAAAATGTCGCCAAGCCCTAAATTCAATTAGGAGGATGAGAATTACAACTTGTATCCAAATACCAAGGTTGAGATCAATATCATTAACATAAACATCCGAGAGAACTATCACTAGTAGAAAAAACCCCTACAGTGGCGGTTCTAAATGAGCTTTTGTGGCGGTTTTTAAAGGTTTAGGGTCCGTCGTATATCACGGTGTCGTATATACTTTACGACGGTTGTACAACCGCCTTTTAAGGCTATCTACAGTGGCGGTTCTTACTTCAAAACCGCCACCATAGCTTATTGATAGTGACGGTTTTTACTTTAGAACCGACACTATAACTTATCTATATGACGTTTCTAACTTAGAACCGCCATCATACCTTATCTATCGTTGTAGTTCTAATATAGAACTGTCGCCTTTGCTTATCTATTATGGCGGTTCTAGCTTAATAATCGCCATAATAAGCAAACCTATAGTGGCGTTTCTAACTTAGAGAACCGCCACCATAAATAGGTATATTTTTTTAAACAAAGTTAATTACTACCTAAATTTTTGGAGCAATATCCTATTAACTTTGAGAATCCAAATATCGAAATGAATAAAGAATACTTACACAAGAATGCAATAAACTACCAAAAACTTTTCATATCGTCGGTGTTAAAAATTATACATGCATCCAAGTGTATAAAGAATCTCTAGATTGAACAATTAAAAGATTGTATGTACCGTACAAGTTACACAGAGCTAGCAAAAAAAAAGCGAAAATCCGCAGCGTTTCGAGAAGTAATGGAGACGCAGTAGTAGTAGTAGTAGCAAAATGAAGAGGCGACATGCATCTTTAGACAATAGAAGGTTGAATAAAAAAAAAGTCGATCGTCGATAGTTGATCAGTACACAACAACCTGCATAAGAGTGCAACAACAATGTAAGAAGCACTACAACAGTCATGACTCGACAACAGTTCCATGGTTCTACCATTGTGCACCATTTAACAACAATATTTACGTTCTCAAACCAAATACAATGTAGTAACTATTACCAGTTTCACTCATCGACCAGAATTGGAGTCAATATTGAACACAAGCTGGAGGAGAATAGCTTTCTGTTATGGACAAACCAGCTAATGAAAACAGGAGTAAAATACAATGAAATCATATGTTGAGCTTTACCTACTGACATGCTAGTACTAGTCTTAGATGCATGAAGTTCATCCCTCACAGAGTTATCCTAAAATAAGCCATATGCTGAAGGCTGAGAACCACCAACATTAGCTTGTTGGTATGAGCTATACTACGTAAGCGATATCAGTAAGCGATAAGATTTGGATTGAGTAATTCTTTCATTTGAGCATTAGATATCATGTGTTCCCTTATCTGCGCACTGGATAAATTATGTTATTCACCTACATTATCAATATCAAGCTTTGAACTTTGTCACAAGTCACAACCATATAATCCTTCTTTACCTGGCAATTATCATGCCTTTTACATGATATAGTAGGAAAATAGGACATCACAAAACATTTCTAGTATTAATAATTTTAAGAAGACACAATGTAAGAGTTCATCACTAAAGCCTTTGTTCGAAAATGGTTTAAGGTCCCCAAACATAGATTGCGGATTACACAGATAATACCAAAAACAAATTTAACCAATCAAGTGAAAGGAGAAAGAGAGCCTAAAACAGAATGAAGCTTTTGAAGACAGCTTGAAAATAAAGAAGCAACGAGTACACTTACATGAACTTGGTACCCATAACATAAGAAAGCTTATCAACATAAGTCATGAAAATTTGAGGATCAGCCACAACCTCATCATACTTAGCCGCCAAAGGTGATATGTATTGGCTATAGCTAGCTGATGCCATTGACATATATAGACCTGCTATATAAATCCTTTCATGAAAAAAAACACAAACTCACATCCTTAAGATGTTACTGTTTCATAAAATTGAACTTAAATAACATTTGGAGTATTAGAAAAATAGGAAAAAAAAATGGGACTAGGATAAACCAGCGCAAAATGGCTCGCAAACTGCAAAACGAAGAGATTTTATATCTACATGCTAATGATTTCTTATACAGTCTATTTATCGATGAATTATCCCTTGTAAATAAAACACCAGAAACTAAGGATATTAATTAATTAAGAGGCAATGGAATTAGAAAAGAATGTACCTGAAAGAGGACGACTGTGGAGTGTCACGGTGTGCGGTGGTGATTCTGGCTTAAGTATAGGACGACTCACTTGCACTTTGTTCTTACCAACCTAATTTAACCCCATCCTGAAAATTATTATACCCATATTTTCGCACAATATTATCTGAAACTTGAAAATAGAGATAAAACCATATAAAAGATAAAATCTCAAATAAATTCAAACTGAAAATTTGGCGAAAGAAGACGGTCAAGCCCATGAGCACTAGTTAACTGAACTAAGACAATCCCACAAATAAATCAAACTGCACAAAGCTTCTCTCATGTAATGCCAAGTAAGAAAAACAACATGAAAGGCATACAAATATAAACAATACCCCTTCTCATTCAATAGAACAAAGTCGTTACTAATATGAAACACTAATGAATATTACCTTGCATCAGTTAATGCCATAAACTGCTGGATTTGTTTGTGATGTCCTCTTCCTAATTTCCTCTGCAAATTACAACAAGCGCAATTTCCTCTGTAACTCAAAAGTAGTATGAATAATACGGACTGATTAACAACACAGCCCATTCCTCTCACAATTTTGATAAACTAAACTAAAACGTGAACAATATAGGAGTATAGAATAAAGAGTATTCCGTAATATGGAGCTATCAATCAAAAGAAGGGAAGTAAACACTATATGTAATTCATAAAATATAATTAAATCGGTAAATTAATTGTACGAAAACAATACTAGGGTAATAATCTTGTGAAGGTCAGCATTTGGACTTTCATTTCTTTGATAAAACTTGTTTTGATTGGAGATTCTCAACTTCTCTTCAATTAAATCGTGTCTTTTATTTCATACACAAAAATGACGTTAGAGAAAAATCCCTAAATCAGTTAATCAATTGTTTCATTCAATCAATTATTTCAATCATAAGAACAAGACCATGAAACTACATGAAACCCTAAATCAGTCAATAAAAAATACGAATCAAAACATATCACAAATAATTAATTACAACGACGTTGTGGTTGTGATAAGACGATAACGGTGGGGTGGTTTTCATGTCGTGCAACGGAGGACGGGGCCATGGCGGTGGTGGTGGTGGTGTTGCAGGACGAGGCGAGAAGGGTTTAATTAAGTAGATTTTGTTTGGGTAAAGTTAGAAGTGAATGTTTGGGTAAGTTGGGGAGATACGATTGTGGGGGGGTTTAATTAGGTATATTTTGTCTCTCAATTATTAGGAAGCAATCATGCATTGATAGTTAACGTCGGTTTTGTAAAAAACGCCATAAAAGTAATGATAAGTTAACGTCGGTTTTGAAAATAAACTGCCATAAAATCTCTATAATGGCGGTTTTTATATAAAACCGCCACAAAAAGTTTCTTCTATCGCGTCAGTTCTTAATTACAACTGCCACTAATAGCTTCTTTATTACTTTTTACGTCGTTTTCTACCAAAACCGCCACGGTAGCACCGCCACGATAGGGGTTTTTTCTAAATTATCTACTCGAAGAACTTGTCTAGTCTTAATATCTCCCAAATATTTGGGGCAATTACATTTCCAATGGCCTATACCATTACAATAATGACACTTGTCGTTGGAGGCGACAACCTTCTTAGACTTAGAAGAACTATTCCCAAATAGCTTTTCTTTTGTTTTTAGAAGGTGTGGGCTTGTTCCCTTTATGTCCACTTCTTTTGATCTTTCCTTTGCTTTTGGCATAAATGTTCGAAACATCTAGTCCAAGTACTAGCTTGAAAACCAATGTCACATTAGATTTGCACAAGCATCTTGTGCAATTCTTGAATTGTGACAGTGGCAATTTGCTGTTGGAGTAAATGTCCTCAACAATAGTGCGATCATATAATTAAATCTCGATAATAAGAATATAAAGGGATGATGAATATAATAGTCAACTGGTCAACATAAATCGGTAACGATTGGCTCAATTGAGTTTGACGTTACTGTCGTATGACGGTGGTGATCAGTTGATCCCTTGAGGTCACACCTAAAGGACAATCCCCTAATCATGTACATTAATTAATTATATAGCGATACAGATTAATTAATCCCTTAAATTGAACTAAGTTTAAATTGTAAGTGAGACATATATCTTATTGTAAGATGATTAAATAAGATTCATTTTAGTAATTTAATTGTTATATTACTAAGAATGCATTATGTTTATGAAAAATTTGAGATAAGAGAAATTGGTCGATTATAATTACAAACTGTTGTAGATTATATTAACCAAATATGAGATTGCCCATTTTATTTACATGTAATTATAAAATGTGACTTAAAATGTTAAGTCTAATTTATTTGTTATGAAATTGCATTTAAATTAGTTAAATGTACATTTATAAGCTTAATTACATGTTACATATCACATGTCACATATGTGACAAATGATAAATTACAAAAATAAAATGGACACCCATTTTATGTTGTAAAAACCGGTTGGGAGGGTACAAGGGTAGGGTTTTAGGTCATGATTTGTTGTTCTAATTAAGAATTAAAACAACATGATTATCAACCTAAGTCTAGACTCTACCCTAGTGCATTGTAAAGACAAATGCATGCTCACCCTCCCCCATGAGTCATTGTGGCCGGTTGATGAGTGACCATAAGAGGAGTTTTTCTCCTCTTTATACTTACTTGATCTCATAGTTTAAAAAGATACTTATCTCACTAAAACCCTTTTACTCACTACAAGTATTTAGAGAAATTTTACTTGTGTTGTAATATTACTAATAATATTACTAAGAGTATTAGTAATAGATATATTAGTGATACTTTAAGGGCTACTACTATAATATACTAGTGTAGTATTTAGTAGTATTTTAGAGGTTGTCTTGGTGCAACAAAAGGAGAGTTCTTACACTAAGGACTTGGAATTTCTTCCCTAATATTATAAGATCAAGAACAAAGTAGGAAGGAGTTATATTTTGTTCCCAAAATCCTTTAAATCAATGTAAGGAAAAGGTTTCTTCTTATCTTTGTTTTTAAATGTTATGCATGCATAAGATCCATTAGTTTAATGAGTAAACTAACTTATTTATAATATTAGAAATGTCTAATATTGAGTTTAATAAACTTACAAGTGGTATCAGAGCCTTGGTGGTTGCATGCATAATCGATTTTTAGTTTTTTCGAGTTATTGTAACTTAAAGAAAACTAGTAATTTGTGTTTTATAAGATAAAATCAAAAATTTATTTGCATGTCAATATATTCAGGTCCTAATATGATTTTAGGTCATTTTGATGATTTATGGAAATTTATATTGCTCAAACATGATTTTTAGTGTTTTATTACATTTTAATTAGTAAAATGATGTTTAAAATGCTAAAACTAGTTAGACTTATCTTCTGACCTTGAAATGTTTACACAAAATCACACATGCATTTTACTTACTGTATGTAAAATTTCGTGTGAAGTGGACTTATTTAGTATGATTTATGATTTTTATATGATAAAATGGCATAAATAAAGGTTAAATGGTTAAAAAATACTTCCGCTTTGAATTTGACCATGAAATTTTTGTATGTTGTCACATGAATAGTTTCTTGTTAGACTGGAAAATTTGAGTCTAATGTAATTTGTCTAGCATGATTTATGAATTTTTAATATAACAATGGCATAAATAGTGACTTATTTAGAAAATAAAGCTAAAATAAATTTCATATCAAGAGAAACTTATTTCTGGTTGTATAAATGTCCCAAATTTCAGATCTAATGTTGAAAATTTTATATGATTAATTTTCGCATGCTTTATGTATTTTATTTGATAAAACCGATAAAGCGCAACCGATTTTTCTCAAAAACGATTCAAATTTTAAACCATGATTTTTGACATTATGAGTGTTATGGAAATGTTCCAGAATGTACAAAAATTTAAAATTAAAATTTTGAAATTATTGTAATTAAATTTGGATTTATTTGATTAAAATATGATTTTAAAAGGTCTAATTATGAGCAATTAAATAATAACAAGTTGAATTATTGTCAAAAATTGAGTGATGACTACTTTTTGAGTCCTAAATCAGTTGGGATAATTAACTTGGACCTAAATATGATTTAAGTATTGTTTGTTGATTTTAAAGTGTTATTATCACGCATTTCCGTAAAACCGGGTTATATTCGATATAAACCGTTAAATAGAGCGATTTGGCATTTAAAATAAGCATGTTTTATACATATTATTATGCTGCATATTTATTATGAATGTCATATTTTGATTTATGTAATTTGGAATTATGTAATTTGATCTTAGTATGGCCTTAGTTTTATTCGATATTACCTGAAATATAAGGGAATATTGATTCGGTTGTAATTTAATGTGATCTCGTATCACCTTTATTGTATTATTTTATTTTACAAATGTATACCAGAGTTTCCCAAAGACGGTGCCATTCGGAAAGGAGTTCCGAGAGAGATACGGTGACCTTGGGATGCGTGCTTATGAAGTTCAAGGGACCAAAGGAGTTGGTTTCCGAATTTGCTATAGATTATATGATTTTCTATTCTAGGAAAGGCCATACTAGGAGTTTTACTTTTATGCTTGCATTTTATTTAATATGTTTGCATGCATTGCCAAATCGCCATAACATGACATGCATATTTTATCGAGTATTTGACCGTGTCAATTAAAATTATCGTTAATTCATCGATTTAGTTCACTTAAACGAGATAGATAATAAATTTACATGACCTCTCATGATAAATAATTGAGATCAAGCCTTACCAAATCGTAGATGCAACAGGAGTATGTGACCAAGCCAAGACACGAGCTCAAGACAAGACACAAACTCAAGACAAGACTCAACATCAAAACAACAACATCCATTCAGACAACACCATGACCAGCTATGACAATGTTCTATTCAGTCCAAGCCCCAACCACTTCAAGCCTGCTAAGACAACACCACCACAACCAGAACAAAGCCTAGCCATCCACTTCCCAAGACTAGGCCACAACAAAGCTCAGCCAACAGCCCAACAAACCCAACACAACAAAAACAGCCCCAGCCAAAAACAGCCTATCACAGCCTTTCTAAACAAGGTCCATGGGGCCCCACACAATCAAACAAGCCTAACCAACCCTCAAACCTATATCTTGGGAAGGTCCTCTACAACCTTCCCCAGGACTTCCCTCCCAAGAAACAAACACACAAAGAGTTAGCTTAGGGACAACTTCAGACTGTCCAGATTTCAGCCTTTTGCAGTAGTTAACATGTCACTATCAAACTTTCCTTTTATGATCAAACAAACTCGAGGGCCGTTTAGAAGGACCTTTGGCATCCATCCCACTTCAGTTGAGCTCAAGAACCAAGCTCAGAAGTCCACCCCTCCACCAGTTTCAACCCCAACAAATCCATTAAGGCAGATTGTCCTATTAGAATTACTTTTCTACTTTATCTACTTTATGTCAGTTTTCCTGCAAGGTTGTAGCTGTTATTTTGTTTCATGTTGTAAGCCTTTGTGGCCCTAGATATCTCCTAACGTCTGAGTTGTATCCTTGTTGCCTATATAAGGCCTTGACCTAATGAAATGCAAATCAGATTTGAAGTAAAACATAAAACTGAAACCTTGTTTCTGTTGCATCTCTTGGCTGTGTGCTTGAGACAACTTCCTTTGCTTTGTGCTTGGAAGGGAGCTTGGGTCCTTAGCTGTGTGCTGGGATCACAGTTCAACCCTCAATCATTGGCTTTGTGCTTGGGGTTACGTCTATCCTTGTTCTTTAACATCATTCAAACAGAAACAGAGTATTTGCAAAGTGGTCTGAATCTCAATCAAATGGTCATTGTTTATTGTCTTTCTGATTTTCATGCAGTAGACCCAGATCCCAATTACAAGGAAGTAGGCTCAGCTCACCGGGGTGCTAAACTTGTTACGTTGGGTAAGTGGGGTAATAAAGGTTATTATTTCGAAATTTGGATTGAGCTCAACGGAAGTATTCGCGACCGTAGCCGCATGTGTTCCGGGCTTAAGATAAATATTACAGTAATATTATCGACCGAGAGTTCTAATGTAGAATCGATTAAAGAGTTAATCCAACGAATTATGTTAATGAGGGATGAATCGGCTCACCGTGCCCAAGTTGATATCAATTTGGATCTCGGAATCATTTATAATAGTTGCGTAGAGGTCACTATTTAAATGTTAAAACTTGTTTAAAATGTTTACAAGTATTTAAAATGATAAATGTTGACATTTCCTTTATGTCTAAATTTTGTAGTTAACTTAGTACAATCGCAATGGCTAGTTCATCCACCACGAATGCTCCAACTCTCACGAACGTCTCATGGCTTCGATCCTTCATGGATCAATTCAAGTTGGAAAAGAATGGCGCTAATTTTGCCGATTGGGATGCGCAACTCCGCTTGGCCGCGGAAGGAGACGACAAGCTTCGTTACCTCACCGAAGCCTCTCCCGAAACACCTAATGAAAAGTCAACCGCCGCCGCAAGGCGAGCTTATGAGGCTTACCAAAATGAAGACGCCGCGATCAAAAATGTTTTGATCTTCTCTATGGAGGCGGATCTCCAAAGGAGTGCCATAAATATGAGCACGGCCTATGAGATCTATGCCAAGCTTGTGACCATGTTTTCACAAGCTCCTAGAATCATTCAATATGAGACGGCTTCTGCGTTTTTTGACATGAATCTTAAAGAGGGCCAAAAGGTTAGCCCTCATGTACTCAAATTAATTGAGCATGTCGAGACTCTTAAATTGCAAGGGGTTGACATTCCCGAACAATTCGTAATTGACTGTGTACTACATTCCTTGGGGAAAATCAAGGCATATGTGCAGTTTTGGGTAAACTACAATATGCAAAATATGCAAACCTCTCTTCACGAGTTGCAGAAAATGCTTGTGCAAGCGGAGAGAGACATGGGGCTAAATGTTAGCACCAACAAGGATGTACTTCACATCAATAGCAAGAGCAAGGGGAAGTTCAAAAAGGGTGCAAGCAAAGAGAAGAAGCCCTCCACCTACAAAGGCAAGGGAAAAGCTATTGAGAATAGCTCACCCTAGCCTGAGAAAGGTGCCTCCACCGAGGACAAGTGCCATTATTGTAATGGCATAGGCCATTGAAAACGGAATTGCCCCAAGTATCTAGGAGATATCAAAGCTGGAAAAATTGTTTCCGTTGGTAAATTTTCATCCCTATCTTTTATGTTATGATCTCAACTTTGGTATATAGATACAAGTTGTGATTCTTACCCTTTTTAATTGTAATTAGGGCACCCAAGCAAGGACAAGGGCAAGAACAAGCAAGCCTAAAGATGTTCTTCAAGGGAAGCTAAGGTAGCCACCCATGGATGAAGTCATAAGGAAGCTTGGACTCATTTAGTGTTGTCTTCTCTATTGGGTTGTATTTTGTGACTTTGTTTTAGAAACTCTTTATTTCCTTGTTCGACAATGGAAATTTGTTTATTTCCTTTTATTAACATTTGGTTATAATTGGATATTATTGACTTGGTTTTCAACCCAAGTCACTCGGTTTACCGAAACTTTTTCATTCTAAAACTTGTCATTATACTCTACTTCAACTAATAACATAAATTCTATAGACTCAAATTGATCATGATAGTGTTATGATGATTGGATCATTATAATAAAAGGCTAAGAATTCGATTTTTGCTTTGAAAGATCAATTGTTAAGTCAAATTGAGTTATTGAACTCAAAATAGGGAATCTACCAAACCAATTGGCCACACCACTTATAAAGATAGTAAATGACATGAATATGAGTTCACCTCTTTAGCTTATAGAACTAGTCTATTTCGAAGCTAAGATTCGATGTCTTTACGATAAAGTCTTTAATAGATAAATTAAATATCATGTTGTGTTACTTCTACCTCCCTCACAAGTATGAGTACAAAACTTTTTGTGGCTCATAAGGCTACCTTTAAAGAAAATAGTTGTATTTTTCTAAAGATAGAGTAGGAGAAAATAAGCCACAACGTAAAACTGGTTAGGAACTAGTGAGCAAACCAAATGAAAATATTCTTAGGTTAGACTCAAGGCTAGTGAGGAGACCAAAAGAAAGCGTTCTTAGGCAAATCCTTAGGCTAGTGACGAGAACAAAAGAAAATGTTCTTGAAATAATAAGATTATGATCTATGTAAGTAGAAGCACCTAGAAATTTTAAAATTCGATTTTCTAACATAAGAGACTTTCGAAACTAAATGGAATCTATGCGAAGAAAATGTTTTATTTGGAGTTGTCCAATTATAGTTGCATGGATAGACATGTAGATGTCTTCAAAAGATAAGTTAATGCGTAACTATGCTTAGATCCAAATCATCAGTGAAATACCTCATAATAGGTGTGTACAAGATTCACAACAAATCCACATGTCCAAATAGGGATTTGGAATAGGATGTGTACATGACACAAGCCTATGGTATCTACCTAGAGGTTATGATGATCTTTTTCTATTATGAGATATGAAAAGATTTTCCCTCGAATTGTCGAAATATCATGTATAGATATGAAGTTCAGTGGGAGTTAAAGTCATGTATAGACATGAAGTTAAGTGGGAGTTAAAGTTATCATGTAAAGACATGAAGTTCAGTGGGAGAAATTGTTTTCCACGTGAATGACGTATCACTCATTATGAGTAACGTATTCGTGTTACCTTTTTTTAAAGGAATGGTTGGATTTTAATATTGGATGAAAGAGGGCAACATGTATACTAAAATCAAAATGTATTGTGGAATAGAAGATTTTAGCTTGGCATTTAAAAGCTGTCTTATATTGATAAGATCTTTTATCTATTTCAACAAGTTAAAATAGGTTATTCATGTTGATGAAAGTGGGATCACTATGAAAGGGTCATAGTCATCCACTGAACCTAAGAGTTGTTGATCACATGAGACCAATCATGTATGCTACGCTTACCTAAATAAATTGTATGCTAGGAGCATGATAAGCCCATGACAAATCAATCCACATGAGTGTCATTGGATAGCCTACAAGAACATCCAAAGAGTTCTCAAGGAGGACTAGGGATTCATTCTTTTGTTTGGTAGAGAAAATTTGATATGTGGTAAAGGTTACACAAACCCAAATTTTCAAACTTATGAGGATTTATCGAAATCCTAGGCGTACTTTTGTTATACAAGAAGCGAATAACTAAAAGGGTGAATGAAGAGTCAATTATTATAAATTCTAAAAATAGAGACCTAGTACATTATGATGAGGATAAGGTGGTTTAAAAGGAACTAATAGTAGAGCTTTTCACCTAAATACCTATCAGTTATCATGATAATGAGTGGGAGCATCTTTCAAGTTAAAGAGTCCAACGCTAGATAGAGATCTAGACATGTACATAGATGAATTCATGTTATTAGGAATAACATTGAATGGAAGGAAAAAGAAATTAACAAGGTTGGAATAAATGAATATATGGTATATTCACTACCCAAGCCTTTATTGCATTTAATAAGATCGTCATAAATTGTCATAGACTAAATAAACTTTAGATTATATTATATGAAGCAATAACATTGTGTTGATTGTTCATATATGATAATCACATTTATCGTTTGAGTTTCTAAAACTCGTTTTGTGCTTTGTTATATCCAAATGGGTTGTAGAGACAATTTTGAACCCCATTGAAGTGGACTGTATTAACATAGCATTGGCCCATAGTCACTTATATGAGGTGACATCTCGAAGTGACTAGATTGTGGTGCGATTGATGGCAAGTTCAAGTGTCATAGGGTCATAAGGGATGACCAATCGATCACATAGACAGACTGTAAGGGACAATCTATCGGGCAGTGACCGCTTATAGAATTCTGGCAATTCTTGTAGCCTGGTCGTGGCAAGTGCTACTAGTATTCTTTTTTAGTCAATTCTTTGACAAAAGACTGTTCGCCTAAGGTGGCACAGTTTCAGAGTGACTTTGATTTATGCTCTACGACCTTCGTAACTGGGGCAAATGAGCATATTTTGGGTCATGATGAACAGTGGCTATGCAAAGGGAATAGTGCGATAGGAATTGTCCACCCCTTGTCAGTGTTGTTTTAAAATCTCAAGGCCACTCGAGGAGTAGTAAGCTGAAAATGCGTGGCCACGCTCGGAAGGTATCTATGGTAGATAATTCCGGTCAGACAGTTACTCTCCAGATCGATGAAACCACTCTTGATATGATCAAATGCAAGTACGACCTGCAAGACACCTTGCATTGAGTGGGAGATTGTAATAGGACAAGAGAATTAGTGACGCACACTTGTCTCGGACAAGTGGGAGATTGTTGGTGTAAATGTCCTGAATAATAGTGCGATCATATAATTAAATCTCGATAATAAGAATACAAAGGGATGGTGAATATAATAGTCAACTGGTCAACATAAATCGGTAACGATTGGCTAAATTGAGTTTGACGTTACTGTCGTATGACGGTGGTGATCAGTTGATCCCTTGAGGTCACACCTAAAGGACAATCCCCTAATCATGTACATTAATTAATTGTATAGCGATACAGATTAATTAATCCCTTAAATTGAACTAAGTTTAAATTTTAAGTGAGACATATATCTTATTGTAATATGATTAAATCAGATTCATTTTAGTAATTTAATTGTTATATTACTAAGAATGCATTATGTTTATGAAACATTTGAGATAAAAAAAATTGGTCTATTATAGTTACAAACTGTTGTAGATTATATTAACCAAATATGAGATTACCCATTTTATTTACATGTAATTATAAAATGTGACTTAAAATGTTAAGTCTAATTTATTTGTTATGAAATTGCATTTAAATTAGTTAAATGTACATTTATAAGTTTAATTGCATGTTACATGTCACATGTCACATATGTGACAAATGACAAATTACAAAAATAAAATGGACACCCATTTTATGTTGTAAAAACCGGTTGGGAGGGTACAAGGGTAGGGTTTTAGGTCATGATTTGTTGTTCTAATTAAGAATTAAAACAACATGATTATCAACCTAAGTCTAGACTCTACCCTAGTGCATTGTAAAGACAAATGCATGCTCACCCTCCCACATGAGCCATTGTGGCCGGTTGATGAGTGACCATAAGAGGAGTTTTTCTCCACTTTATACTTACTTGATCTCATAATTTAAAAAGATACTTATCTCACTAAAACCCTTTTTCTCACTACAAGTATTTAGAGAAATTTTACTTGTGTTCTAATATTACTAATAATATTACTAAGAGTAGTAATAGATATATTAGTGATATTTTAAGGGCTACTATTATAATGTACTAGTGTAGTATTTAGTAGTATTTTAGAGGTTGTCTTGGTGCAACAAAAGGAGAGTTCTTACACTAAGGACTTGGAATTTCTTCCCTAATATTATAAGCTGAAGAACAAAGTAGGAAGGAGTTCTATTTTGTGCCCAAAATCCTTTAAATCAATGTAAGGAAAAGGTTTCTTCTTATCTTTGTTTTTAAATGTTATGCATGCATAAGATCCATTAGTTTAATGAGTAAAATAATTTATTTATAATATTAGAAATGTCTAATATTGAGTTTAAGAAACTTACATTTGCATGTTGAATTTCACCCTAAAATTGACAAACCCCGTGATACGGTTTAGAGAGTGGAGTATACTGTCAATCATAAGTTGCTCGGGAATCGCTATTCCTTGCTCCCTGAGTACCTTGACATGCTCAATCATTTTGTGCACATGAGGGCTAACATTTTGACCATCCTTCATGTTAAGGTCGATATATTGAGATGCGGCTTCATATTAAATGATCCTAGAAGCTCGTGAAAACATGGTCACGAGTTTAGTGTAGATCTCATATGTGGAATTCATCTTTATGACATTCCTTTGAAACTAGACATCCATAGAGAAGATCAAGACGATCTCGACCGACTTCTTTTGGTTTGGTGTCATAGGCCTCCTTTACGACGTTAGTTGACCTCGCATTTAGGAGTGGTGGGAGATGCCTCAATGAGGTAACGAAGTTTACCATCTCCTTTGGTGGCAAGACGAAGTTGCCCATTCCAAAATAAAACCATTCTTTTCAAGTTTGCATCAATCCACAAAAGGATCTAAGCCATGATTCGGTATTAAGAGTTGGTGCGGGAGGTGGGACAGTGGATTCCATTGCGAATAAATAAGTTTTGACTAAAAAAAATTAGAGATAAAGGAAACATTAACATTTATCGTTTTAATACTTGTAAACATTTCAAACAAGTTAAGAATTTATATAATGACTTTTACCAAATTATACAAATAATTCCAAGACCCAAATTCATATTAACTTGGTTGTGAGCCTACGAGCCCTCTACATCCATACTAATATAATTTGGTGGGTTAACTCTTTAACCGATTTTGACAACCCTCGAAAAACGCGGAAATATAAAACAAATGAGCATGCATAAATAAGTACGAGGAAATTTAAAAACTTTTACATTGAAGTACGAGGAATCGTCAACGAACTAAAATCCCATGTGTTAAAATACAAACGGGAGACAAAAGTCTCTCAAATAAAGTCTAGAACTAGCTAGTAATCGATAAGGTCCACGTCATGATCGACGGCCGCTAGCTCAATCAAAGGAACCTCAAAAGAAAACAACATCAACACCTGATCATTCATAAAACATGAATGCCAAAGTCAGTAGGCTGTAACTACGGGTTCTCCAGCCATATCACATCAAAAGGCATATAAACAAGTATAGAAACTTATATCGACAGGCATACATACATATCATGATAAACATAAGTAGAATATTTAATAATAACATTATCTAAGCATATGAATCGTCAATCATGTTATCATCATCGAACAGACTCGGGGAAGACTCCCCTTGGCAAATATATATACACTTAAGGCTTGCATCTCACCATTAGCGACATATACTTGAGAAGGTTAGGGACTCAACAAGCAAACCAATCATTGGCATCCAATATCCAAGCATACCATCCAATATTACATGCACTAACATCTGCAATATACAAGACAAGACATAAATGTCCACGGGATAAGGCATTTTCCTGAATCGTATGAGATAAGGCGTTTCGCACACGAATGACTCTAATCCTCTCGGTAGGACGATGATAGTAATACGATCCTAGTCTAAATCTGGCCAGATTCTCGGGATATGGGTGTTTCCCGATTCGACAAGTGGTAAGGCGTTCCACATCCAAGACTCGAGATAAGGCATTTCTCAAGTACCCCAAATCCGGCAAGGGCAGCTAACGGAAGAGGCGGATAAAGCAGAAGTATCCAAATCAAGCTTATAAACATTGAGAGGAAGTCTAAAAAGTCGAGTAAGCACGCTACATGCAATGACACCACCTTGCAAGGATACAACATTTGACGGCCGGGTCGACCAATGCATTGCGTTCGCCTCCCAACAACGTCATCATATCCCCATTGACTCCGACATTCAAGTCTAACGAGTATTAGAGTGTACCCGAGAAATAAGAGTTCAATGCAATCAACGAATATGACTTAATCCAAGACTTTAGTCAAAATCGACTCAAAGGGGAAATATATTAAAAACCGTCACAAAACATGTGATAAAAACAAGTGAGATAATATATATTCTAAACATGAATATTTAATGTCATTATGTAAGTTTAGAAGATAAACAAACTATACAAACCATTGCATGTGAAGGCAAGTGAAAGAAAAGGAGATAAAGGGACACATAGGGTCCAAGCCGGTGGATGTGACCGGCGGCCGGCTACCCGGCTAGGGGTCATAGGCAAGATCCAAAATCAAAATGAGGGGAAGAGAAGGAGCTCCCAGCCGAACAAGCGGCAGCCGGCCACCCGGCTAGGGCAAAGCATACGAACAATCGACAACAAACAACAACATTCAACTTACAGGGACTCCAAGCCAGTTGGGGTAGGTGTCGGCCGGGTACCCGGCTGTGATTCACGCTACACCAAAATACACCATTTGACATAAAAAACAATCAGACGACTCCTAACCGGGGGTGGGGGTGGCGGATGACCACTCGACTAGGGCCACCATGAACGAAATCACCACACAACAACAACAATTACTTCAATTCTTTTGATACTCATTTATTCCCATCATGATTTATCATCATCAAACCACATTAAATGCATTATAAACATAACCAATCATTTCATATGGTAATTTAAGACAACATAAGACAACATTTATCATCCAACACAAGTTTTACAATGATAGGTAGATGAACCCAACAACATAAATGAACTTAGCATAAGATTAGAATATATTAATCATATGAGATGGATCATACATATAAATTAGTAATTATCACATATCCATAAGAAACTAACAAAAAGAACTCATCTTTTCAAGACAAATACTACTCTAACATGTAAACACATAAGAGTAATATCGAGTAACCCTTCACCGTTACCTTTTTGCGTCTTCAATTCTCTTCTAGTTCCTCCTCCACCAAGTAGTAGTCTTTGTCGGGGTCTTCAAGGTCTCCTCCTACAAAATTTGACATAAAAGATGAACAGTTTCATCTTGGAAAAAGATGGAGAAAGAAAAGTGAAAATGAGCAAGATAAGACTTTTATTACCTTACTAGAAAGAGGGGAAGAAAAGAGGCAGAATGAGATAAAAACTAAGAGATTTGAGTGAGAATTGAGTGAGTTGTGATGATGGTTTGAAGATTGAAGGGTTCAAGTCTCAACAATGGTGAAAGAGAGGGGTTAGGGTTTTGTTTTTGGTGAGGGTGAAGATGAATAGTGTGCTGAAAATTTTGAGTGGAAAAATGTAAATATGGGTCAAGTCATTTGGGTGGGTTGAAGAGATTCATATGCCCAATATGTAACATAAGGCCTAACCAACATGAAATCCCGAGTAGAGTCCAAATATGGACTCGGATTTGAGAGATTGGACACGAAAATTATTCAACTAATTAAATTCTAATTTAAAGCTAAAACTAAACTAACTAATAATAATATAATATTATTAAAATATAATTACTAAAATCGCGGGTGTTACAATCACCTCACCTTTTAAAAGGTTTCGCCCTCGAAACTTGAGCGAAAGAAAGATACCTTAATAAAATAGACTCGGGTACCTACCACGCATGGTAGCTTCCGGCTCCCATGTCTCTTCTTCTACATTACCACACTTCCACAAAATATTCACCAAGCGTACCACCTTGCTTCTCAGCTTCTTGTCTTTGTGGTCCAAAATGCGGATTGACTTCTCTTCAAAGGGTAAATTCGGCTCGAGCTCGGAAATTTTGGTTTGAAGAACATGGCTCATGTCACTTATGTACTTTCTCAATTGAGAAACATGGAAAATTGTTGGAGTAGGTATCCTCCACAAAAATGCGCCACGTAATAAATCTCATTAAGGAATATATTCGAGATATTTATTGACTATTTATATGATTAACCAGTTGATTAACGCAAATCAATAACACTTGAATGACTAGAGTTTGACGTTATTATCGTATGACGGCGGTGATCAACTGATCCCTTTCGGTCACACCTATAGGATGAAACCCAAATAGTAGAACTAATTAATTGTATATGATACAGTTAATTAGCCTATTACATATATTTTATATGTACGTTTAGTTATAAGAGTTAATTATTAGAAATTGAGTTTGGAACTCAAATTCAATTAAGTTTGTTATTCAATTATACGATAATTGACTAATAACCTTATATCTTATTTTAATATTATTAAGTAAGATCTAGATTAGTAATTAATCGTTAATTTACTAAATTAGTTGAGGTTTTATAAATTCTTTGAGGTAGAGGTAAATAGTTAATTATACTTACAAGGAGCTGTAAAATAAATTAAATAAGCATTATGTGACCCATTATATATTTATATAATGGTAAAGTATAACTTAAAATTTAAGTACATATTGTTTATTAATTTGTGTTATATATTTGTTATATGATCAAATTAGCACTTAATCATACAAGATAATTAAGCATATGATTAATAAGTATTTGTGGGATAAATATCAAAAATCAAAATGGTCCATAATGGATATATGTGCACCGGTTTGTGCTTGTGCAAAGGAGATAATTTTTATTCTATTTTATGTTCACAATCCATTAGGTTATAGTGACATTAGATGCAAACTTTAATCATCACTACATTTCTTACACTCCACTACTTTGCATGAGAATAAAAATAAGCAAAATAAGAGGCTACATGGCTTGGGGGTGCCGCCTATAGTGCCATAAAATGGACAATTGTTGTTCAATTTTTTGACTTCATTATTTCATGCTAGTTTTGCTTACTTCTCTCTAAAAACTTCCACATCTCTCTAAAACTAATCTATACACTAATATTCTCTACATATTACTAGAGTAGTAATATACTAATATTAGTAGTATTATATCTTTATTTATTATCTAAATAATAATAAGTTTACGTTATTTGGGTACCATCTTGGGTTCTTGGAGTAGGTCTTCTAGTTTGAAGATTGGGTTTTGGAGGATCATCCTAAGCTTGGTATAAATTCATCTAAGACAATAATTTGTTATTGTTCTTATTTCCATCATCAGTGTAAGCAAAATTTCTACTTGTTTTTATAATGCCTTTATATTTGCATGCATGCAGCATAGATCATTTAATCACTAAATTAACTTGTCATTTGGTAAACTAATTAGAGAAGTCAAATTATGGTCTATGGACTTTCAAGTAGTATCAGAGCTAACTTGAAGCATGTATGTTCATTTTGGGCATCTTTATTAAAGTTATAAGATAACTAATAAATAAACAATTTGAGTTAAAATATGATTTGGACGAAAATTTATGGTGCATGTATACCTACTAACTTCAAAATATTTGTGGTCAAATTTCGTGATTTTAGGGAATGATTTGCTATTTATTTTGATTTTGGGCTTTTAAACCGAGTTAATATGCATTTTTATGTTAAAAGTTAACTAAAAATAGTCGCATGTTAATTTTTTACATGAAATTTAATATGATATCATATGCATGTTTTACATACTGTATTTAAAATTCGTGACTTTTAATAAAGTATTGCATTTTTATTGATTTTTATGAGATAAAAGTAGATAAAAGGATATTAATATGTTCATAAAATTGAAACGAGTTTTTCTAGATCTAAATTTTTTTGGTATATTTCATAATAGTATTAATTTGATGTTGGTGAATTTTTTTATTTTTTTTTCACTTTTTTTGGATATTTGTTGGCATTTATGAGATAAAAACGATAAGTATAAATCTATTTGTTCAAAAACTTCGATAATCATTTTTGGGAAATTTTTTTTTGATTTTGATTTCCTGGAACTGTTCCAGAATGTACAAAAAAAATGTTTTTCAAATTTTTATGATGTTTATATTTTATTTTGGATTTATTTCATAAAAGTTATGATTAAACCGTTTAGATAATTAGTTTGAATTAGTGGGGACTAATTAATGACCAACAAAATTAGTCCCCACTAGTTTTGAGTTCTAAAATAATTTAGATAATTAGTTTGAATTTAAATGAGATTTAAATGTTGATTATGGTTTTTAATGGTTAAAAATCAATAAATCCAGTAAAATCGAGCTAGAATGAGCATGAATGTGTTTAGGGTGATTTTGGCATCAATTTTGCAGCAATTTATTTATTTTATGGTTGTATGAATGAATATCATTTATTTAATTATTTATGCAATTTTTGTGACAACCCTCGCGAATGCGGAAATATAAAACATACAAGCATGTGAATTAATTTGCGGAAATACGGTATTTTAAAAACTTTTATACATGCAAGGTAGAAAATACGAGGAGTGTCAAAACATTACAAACTAAGTACGGAACACAACAAAGAGACGGAGTCTCTCAAAATGTTAGCAAAGAACAAGTGTTTAGCAAACTAGCTAATTATTGACTAGAGGTGAGTCTTCCAGGGACAACGCCCGCTAGCTCACACCCGAACCCAAAATAGCATAAGCTAAAAGTCATCCATGCAAGCAACCTGTTCATCCATGAAAAACATGAATGCCACAATCAGTGGGGAGTAACTCCGGGTTCTCCCAGCCATATCACATTAAACGTACATAGAAGGAAATACAAAAGTAGAACACGCATACATATAGATATACATGTGAGATATGATAAGGATAGATAGGCAATTCAATATATAATGATAAGAGCATAAGAGTTACAAGTCCGAATCCATCATGTTATACAAAGACTCGGGGAAGACACTCTTAGGCAACCGAATACGCTCACTAGGGCTTACATCTCACCGTTAGCGG
>JAIUZE010018458.1:0-10285 GCA_022085475.1 Heliosperma pusillum
CTCGTGGGTCCCTTTTTACCTCGGGTAAGTAGGGTGATGCGATCACAAGCCAAAATTGGATTGGACTCCACGAGATAAGCGTTATCTTGGGACTAGGAGATGGATTTAGTCGAAATCCGTCAACCAAGAGTTCTAAGTGTAGAATTAGTCAAGTATTGACTTACCATTTTTAGATAAAGGTAGCATGCGATGACTATTTTTGTCTAAAGATGGGTCTTGGAATCACTTATGTAATTTCGTGAGGGTCATTATATGAGTGACTTGTTTAAAATTGTTTTTACAAGTAAAATATATATATTTTTTGCCACATGAAATGTGTATTTCCGGTTGATAATTACTCTGTTTCTATTCCTTTAGCGCTATTTATGACAATTATTTATCCTTCTATGAACTTAAAAATCCGTTCAATCGTGGAAAAGGTTTCCATTATTTTATACGGTAGCATTTTGATTGCAATCTCCGTTTATACCACCTTATCTAAAGACAAAATGAATTGTATCTTTTGATCCTCATATCCACCATTGCAAATGTCTCTTATGAAGAGAAAATAAATAAGTCACACTTAGTCAAAAGCGTTTTTGAATATTTTGTGACGCCTTCTTATAAACAATGGTACATCAAATTTTTGCTCCAAAGAAAATGTTTGTATTTTTTGTATGTCGTCATAATGCTCCTTATCGAGGCTTACCTCAAAAGAGGCCAAATCAGTTGGGACGACTAGGTTAATCGATTTAATTGAAATCGTGAAAAACCAAATACCGTAATCACTTCATGAAAAGTTTATCCTTTTGAAGGTAAAACCATGAATGAAATGAAGAATAGTCTTCACAATAATTCCAATATACTTGTCTAAGTAGAGATTCATGAAAGTGAGTGGGAGCACTAAGAATGATGTTTATATTCTTAATTGTTAAGACGATGGTCAAGAGTAGGTTGGCTCGATTTTGACACAAGGCAAGGGATAAAGGCAAGACTATTTTGAATAGTAAAGTCAAAACCCAAGCAAGGTGTCGAACCCAACTTTTGACGATTCTATTTCTATTTTACAGTGTAGGACACAAGAAAAGAATCTTCCCCAAGTTTTCTAAAGAGTTAGAAATAGGGTGTAATTTTTCACCCATAATATCTATATGATCGACATTTATTTTGCTAAATGCAAATATTTTTGGGTATTAGATATCCATTATGGTTGTCATCAATGTATTCAATGCATATAATAATGATTCGTGCGACGACTAACCATAATTAAATGTCGACCTACAAGGGAAATATAACTATTGTAGTTTTATTTCTATAGAAACATATAAAAGTTATAATGTGATCAATCTAGTTTTGGACTTAGAGGTATACTTTAATAAACGTTATTATGTACATGACTTCTAAATAAAGAATATAGTATCCACTTTAGTGTACGACACAAGTGTTTCACTTTTGTGAATAGAACAAGCGTTGTATCTTTTTATGCCTGTACTTGGTCAATGGTTATCCCATACCAATCAAAGGTAATTATATTCTTGACCTAAAACTAGTAATTACTTGTCATATAGATTGTAAAAGCTCAAAATTGGTGACCCTAATCTAATCTTAATTCTGGATTGTGTAGCACATTAAGAGGCTAGTATTGACAACTATCCCTAAACCATCTGATTTTGAATCTTATGGTGCGTGCGAATCTTGTATTCAAGGCAAGATGATTCGTGCCCTTTTTATTTAAAAGGAAATCGAACTAGTGAGTTATTGGCCCTATTACATTAGAATATGTGTGGTCCAATAACAAACACAACCAGAGATGGTTATGACTATTTCACTTTATTTACCAACGATTTAAGTAGATATTATATTTGATTCTACTTAATGAGGTGCTAAGAGAAATCTTTGAAAAGTTCAAAGAGCTTCAATGAGAAGTAGTTAACCACTAGAACATTAGATCAAGGACTTACGACTAAATCGTAACTATTAATATCTAAGTATTGACTTTTATTTTCATCAAAAGTATTGTGAAATGGTTTCACAAGTTAAATTCTCTAACACACATTATTAGATAAGGTGTTGTTGAATAGAGAAACAGAACCTTATACGATATGGTTTTGTCTTTATCAAGTCAAAATGAGCCATTTGACTAACCTTGGGATCTTAATATTTTTGTCTGCTATTTCTTTTCCCACCATATTAAAACACATTTAAAACAGTCTGATTTCATTCCATATACGATATGGGTAGGTAGCGTACCTAATTTATAAGTTATTTGAATAAAACAAGTGCTCAATAATCCCACATTGACCACGAGAACAAAGCGTTTGTGACTCGTGATACTGTCTTTCAATAAAAATACGATTATTTCTTGATAAGACAGAGTGGGAGAAAATGTTTCAAGAGCCACAAACTGAGCATATGGTCCGGAAAAAGTTATTCCTCATTGCTTGTTCAGTAGTTGTTTCTTCGGAACCTAGGAGGTCAGGTGGAATTTTATCGCTCCTTTATAGTGATGAATTCTAATATGCGACTTATAAAAGACTGTTTTTAGTCCCAACTTCTTGATATGGCTTAGAGTCATACGATTCGTAATGGACTCCATGCATGATGGTCAGGTATGTGACCTGGTAAATTTTACTTGAAGAAGTACGACCTCTTCAATGTAAATTGATTTTTTAAGATCGAAATTTGCATGGATGAACATTAAAATGTTTTCAAAGATAAATTGGTAGGCAAAGAGTTTTGCACCAACCTTAATTCTTTGATCCATTCGAACATACTTAGCGATTACAGCACATCATAATAGTATGATGCCAACTGGATCTCAAGAACCACCTTCTCGAATACGATTCTAGAAGAGGTAGTATATTTTATATTCACCTGTGGGTTCGTAGATCCTAATTATCCTAAGTTAATTTGCAAGCTTAAGAGTATGTCTTAAGTAAGCACAAAAGAGTTGGAATTAGTGTGTCAATCATGTTGCAAAATATTTCTCGATATCTCGAGGAATTATGTTTTTACATGAAGTTTAGTGGGAGTAATGTGGTGTACATTAGTCTTATATGTGGAGACATATTGATCATTTTAGATGATGGAAGATTTTGGAAAAGTAGAATACATCTTTTAGATATCTGGATTTATGGAGATAAATCTAAAAGGATATTAGCATTGAGTCAAAATTCTTATAATGATAAGATCTTTGACTAGTTCAAGGAAGTTGAACACATCATAATTGATTCCTTTTGCTTCCGCTGCGGGATCAATTGTATACGCTGTGATGTATACTCAATCCGACATTTCGCATGCTTTGAGTATGACAATCATTTGCAATCAAATCCAAGTGAGAGTCACTTGATAGCCATAAAGAACATCCTTAGTACTTGCGAAGGACTAAAAGATATGTTCCATGTGTTTGGAGTTTAAAATAAGTTGCGTGTAAGGGTTACACAGACTTCAGTTTCCAAACTGATCAAAGTGATTTGAAATCACAAGCTGGCTGTGTTTTATAGAAGATTTATCTGTTGGAAGAGTTCCAAGCAGAAAAGACTATTGGAAAGGTTCCAAGTAGGAGTGACATTTTCAAATATAAATGTCATGTATCCGCTGGAAGTGTTCCAGGAAGTTTATCATTGCGGATTTAAAAACGGAAATGGAGTACATTGCGTCATATGATGATGCATATGAAAGTAGCTTGGATTCGACAGCATTGGAGGGACTAGAAATAGTTTATATAGCTGTATATCCTATCCCATTATACTGGTAAAACAGTGGGAGCTACCTTTAGGCCAAGAGTCCTAAGTCTAGATTCAAACCTAGACACGTACTCAGAAAGTTTTATGTAATAAGAGATTACGTAGACAAAGAGAAATAGCAATCAGAACGATGGGAAAGATGCAAGTATTGCTAATCCATTAGCCATGCTTTTTGCAGGCTGAACATGATAGTCATGTCATTTCAATGGGGATTGAAATATGTACCTGAATTGCTAAAGATTATAAGATATGAAATTATTGATAGCGTATCAATTTTTCCAAATATTTGATAATCGCATTCATTGTTAGAGTTTCATTAAAAACTCCATTATTTAGTTTGACTAAATTTTAATACTTTGTTTATCCGAATTGGTTGAAAGAAAGGTTGAACCCAATTCAAGTGAACAGGACGAACTTAGTATTTTGTCCCTAGTCACTCAATGAGGTGACGTCTCGAAATGACTAGATTGTAAGTCGATCGATGGTTGGTTCAGCACCATGGGGTCATGGAGATGACTGGTCGTTTACATAGACAGACTGTATGACACTCTGTCGGACAGTGACATTGTATAGACCTTAAATCAATTATTTGAGCCTAGGAGTGGCAGGGTCTTCTATCTTATTCCTATTAGTCGATTCTTTTGACTGGCGACCGTCTATCTGAGTCGGTGCAGTTTCCGATTGGTTTTGGTTGATGTTCTAGGTCGTGCCGTAAAAGGAGGCCAATGGACTTCTTCTGGATCATGGTGATCTGCATTATACAGAGTAGATGGATCAACGGGAATTGTCCACCCACGTTGGGTAAAAAAACATCTTTAGGCCACTCGAGGAGTAGTTACTGTAAATGCGTGGCCACGCTCGGAAAGAGATCTATGGTAGATTTTCCGGTCAGACAGTTACTCTCCCTATCGAGAAAACCACTCTAGATATTGTCAATCGCAAGTGCGACCTGGAAGAAACCTTGCGTTGAGTGGGAGATGTGATAAAGAGACAAGAGAATCGGTGACGCACACTTGTGTCAGACAAGTGGGAGATTGTTGGAGTAGGTGTCCTCCACAATAGTGCGCCACATAATAAATCTTATTAAGGAATATAATTGGGATATTTATTGACTATATAGATGATTAGTCAGTTGATTAACGTAAATCAATAACGGTTGGCTGACTAGAGTTTGACGTTATTGTCGTTTGACGGCGGTGATCAACTGATCCCTTTCGGTCACACCTAAAGGATGAAATCCAAATATTAACTAATTATTTGTATACGATACAGTTAATTAGTCATTACATATATTCGATATGTACGAGAGTTAATTGTTTGAAATTGAGTTAAGAACTCAAATTCGATTAAGCTTATTTTTCAATTATGCGATAATTGACTAATAAATTTATATCTTATTTTAATACGATTAAATAAGATTTAACTTAGTAATTAATCGTTAAATTACTAAATTAGTTGAGGTTTTGAGATAGAGGTAATTAGTTAATTATATTTACAAGGAGTTGTAAAATAAATTAACTAAGCATTGTGGGACCCATTATATATTGATATAATGGTAAAATATTACTTAAAATGTTAAGTACATATTATTTATTTAATTGAGTCATATAATTGTTATATGATCAAATTAACACTTAATTATACAAGATAATTAACCATATGATCAATAAGTATTTGTGAGACAAATATCAAAAATCAAAATGGATCCAACTAGGCCAAAATGGGCCGGTTATGTTGTAGTTCAAAGGTGATGATTTTAGTTCTTGTTTTTACTATTTAGTTACTTATGAAAGTGACATTACAAGTAAGAATAATCATCATATATACTACAACACTCCACTCTAATGCATGGGACAAAATTGAGCAAAATAATAGTCCATATTTGGACTATGACATCCGGCCAAAATGGCCTATATTATGAACATTTTGTGTTCATTTTATACTTACTTCATTTTTGTTCAATTTGTTTAACTTCTCTCTAAAACTCTTCTTCTCACTAAAACTCTCATATACTAATATTTACTAAGTATTACTAGTGTAGTAATATAGTCATAATATTAGTAGTATTATATCTATCTTATTATCTAGTTAATAATAAGGGTAGATTATTTGGGTTAATCTTGGTGCAACTTGAAGGAGGTCTTCTAGTTTGGAGATTTCATGTGTTCATCCATATTTATAGCTCAAGAACAACAAGAAGGAGTTCTTGTTGTGCCCATATAATTTCCATATCAATGTGAGGAAATTTCTTCTTTTATATAAATGTCTTTATATTTGCTTGCATGTTACATAGATCATTATAAATTAAATTAATAAGTAATTTAGTAAATAATTAGAGGAGTCTAATTAAGGTCTATGGACTTTCAATCTGTATGGCGAGGATCGAAAGAAACCCTTTGTTGTCATGATTAAAAACATAAAGTTAGGAAAATATTAAGTGAATAAATAAAAAAATAAAAAATCGATAACAAAGATAAATTTAGAAAAACAAATTTAAATAGATATAATTATAATATTTTAAATAATTATACCTCAAACCAGTTCCACCAAGACGACCGCAAAGTATTTGACGCCTCTTTCCAATTTGGCGCATGCTCCTTGTACCCGCAGATTATGGTCTCCGAGATCAGTTTAACCACATCTGCGTCACTGAACCTGAAATTAATGATCATAGTTAAATACATTATATATAAATATTATGATTTTTGAATAATCATAATTATAATTAAACAATTAAAGTAAAAGTGAACTAGTCTTACCATACACCTGTTTCCTCATCCGGATCGAGGCGGACTCTGCGAGTAGTAGTATCCACATGTGGCGGTGGCACGTTCCTGTCATTCACTTGCTCATTCTCATCCTCCTGCGCTCTGTTTCCTACATTACTCGTATTACCTCTTCTTCGTCCTCCGCCCGCCATATAGAGAAAAACTAAACTATTCAAAGTTGTGATGAATTAACAAACATGTATGTACAATTAAATGATAAGAAACTATATATTGGTATTAATGAATAATAAAAACAACTGTCAACAGCTCAAATAAAATTGTTTTACAAACGCCCACACATTTAGAAAAAGTAGTTGCAACTAATATAAGAATTAGAAATAATCTTATTCATCATCACTACTTAAATATTGGTTTTCGGAAATGTTGTATTTAAAAAGGGAGTCTATAAAATCTTCTTCTTTCTCTTTATCTTCCTCTTTATCTTCCTCTTTATCTTCTGCTCCGTCTTCCTTCCGCTTCTGCTCATCCTCCTTCTCCTCCTCTTCTACCTTCTCCTCATTATTGTCCTCTACTTGAGCTTCTTCTTCCTCCTCCTCTATAATTTCATTATCATCTGCCACTTCAATTATTGATAGTAGTGTCTCACTACTAATAACATCTTCTTGAAACGCAGATTCGACAATAGGTGCATCAACATGCGATCTGGCTTTAGTTTTGAACACTGCTGACCACTTATCTTTATCTCTTTTGATATTTGGATATGAAGTATAATAAACTTGTTCAACTTGATAAGCCAACACAAATGGATCATATTTCGGAAATTTTCTGCTTCGATTAACATCCACAAGTTTATAATCCTTATGTATTTGCATTCCTTTTTCAGAATTATCTATCCAATCACATTTGAATAAAATAACATTATATGTGCTTTTTTCGCCTGTGTACGACAATTCAACAACTTCGTTGAGTGTTCCATAGTAGTCAGCTCCCTCAGTCGAACTTACACATACTCCATTATTAAGTGTAGATTTTTCCAAATCTACCCCATCTTTGAAAGTGCGAAATTTGTATCCGTTAATGAAATAACGTTTCCATGTTCGCACCCTTTTCGAAGGACCTTGTGCTAAGGCTATGAGAACTGGATCTTTTAAGTTGTTTACCTATCATTGTTAAATTATTATCAAATTATAATACCTTCAGGTATTAAAAAAAATTGAAAAAAAAGAGTAATCTGGTGTTAGTATGTAGTATGTACTTACTTGTCCTCTAAACCATTGGGGAAATCTTGTGTCAAATTTGTTCCAAATATCCTCGGCTGTGAGAAATTGGGGATATTCTGTTTTGATATAATTTTCAAACATCCTATATTCATTATAAAAAAATGTCGAATTAAGTAATAGTTTTTACATGCATGTTGTTATAATTAATTATTAATAATTAAAGTTTCAAAGGACGATTTTTTTACTTACACTTCGTTATGCTTCAATTCTTCACAGTTAGATAAAACATATAAGTGTGCACGCTCATATTCGTTGTCTTCTAAAAATCTTTCACGACACTTTCCAGAACTAATTCCCCCGTGATCTTGAAAAATCTCGGGTAAGGTAGAATATGTAGGCTCTTTCAAGCGTACGTCGAGATCCTTGGCTTTTGTGTCCACATTCTCTTCAAAATAAAAGGAACAGAAATTGGCAATATCTTCAAGCAAATACGCGTTGCATATAGAACCTTCAACACGCGCTTTATTTCCAATCTTTTTTTTCAAATGATTTAAGAACCTATAAATAACTTGAATAAGATAGAATGAAATAGTTAAAGTTAAAATTGGATAATTGTGAATTAATTACCTCTCAAAAGGATACATCCACCTATATTGCACTGGACCACCCATTTTCAGTTCATACGGCAAATGAATTGGTAAATGCTCCATTGAGTTAAAAAAAGATGGTGGAAATATCTTCTCTAACTTGCAAATGATTTCGGCAATGTTGTTCTCGAGAGTAGTTATTTTTTCAACTTGTATCGATGAAGTACACAAATCTCTGAAAAATTGGCTAAGCTCAGTTATAGCATTCCACTCATTCTTCGGAAGAAGGTGCCTTAAAGCCACTGGAAGTAAACGCTCCATAAACACGTGACAATCATGACTTTTCAATCCATGTAGTTTCAACTCGTGTTTATCAACACATCTACTCAGATCTGAAGCATAACCGTCCGGAAATCTCAAATTGGATATCCAATCACACAACACCTTCTTTTGTTCTTTATTCAAAATGAATGAATCCATTTTTCGCTGTTTAGAACAAACGGTCAACATGTCCTCTTGTGCTTGTGGGGTAAACTTTGTCTTGTTTTTCACATTCATCACCGTGTGAATCAGTTGCTCGAAAAAGTTTTTCTCGATATGCATTACATCAAGGTTATGACGAATTAATAGTGTTCTCCAATAAGGAAGTTCCCAAAAAATGCTTTGTTTCCACCACCCAACTCGAGAAACTTTTAACGAGTCCAATTCAGCTTTACTTGCATCCACAATTTTGGGAAAATGCTTGACACAATCCCACACTTCTTCACCCGTTAATCTCGTAGCAACAAAATCTTTCTCTACTCGTCCTTTTCGAAAATTCACTTTATCTTTGCGGAAAACATGATCAGGTTGTAAAAACTGTCTATGACAATCAAACCAACTCCATTTTTTACTTTTATAAAGCCAAAACGACTTAGTCTCCTTCTCCATACAATATAGACACGCATGTTCACCAGCAGTTGACCAACCCGATAACATGCCGTAAGCAGGAAAGTCATTGATAGTCCATAATAGTACGGCTTTAAGATCAAAGTTCTGCTTTCTAGAGACGTCGTATGTGTACAACCCTGTCTCCCACTGTAACACCCGGAAATGTACCCTATTTTTCTAGTGAAAATATTTTACGGATACGTTTCAGCAAATTTAAGTTTTAATATAGAATTTTATGTTCCGAGTCGAATTTAGAATTTCCGAGTTCGTATTCGGAATTTCCGCGAGATTCCATGAGAATCCCGGCTTAAGACGAGTTTGACTTTTTATTGACTTTTCCTCATATATACTCATACTCCTAACCTATTTTCTCATTCACACAAACACAATCAAACTTACTTCCTCCTTAAGCAAACCAAACCCTTGCCTCCATAATCTTTCCGATATTTGAATCATCATATCTTCTTCGTTTCTTGTTGGATTTCACGTAAGTTCGTCTTATTCTTCCCCTCTTAGCTTCCTCTATCCGTATTGGTAATAAAATTACCGTCTTTCTCGCTTTTTAAATTATCCGTCTTTCTCAAGGTGAATGATATTCATCTTTTATTATCTAATTGTATGTAGGTGGAGACTAGGAAGGTTTAGAATCGATTAAAGACGCGTAAAGGTAACGGTGAAGGGTTACTTGATATCATTTACGTGTTTTATATGATTTCTATGCTAGAATTCGTATTTATAATATGATTAGTAAGCTTAGGAATTGAGTTATTGATGATGATTGTTGTTAGTTGATGATTGTTGATGTTGATTATTGATTGATGATAGTTTATAGAAGTTAAATATGAGAATTGAAAATGATTGAACTTGTGTATGTTGTTCTCGGGTAGGATGTTGTCCTGGCCGAAGGACCTATCGTTGGAACCGTAAGAGGATAAGCTATCACCTCGACTTGGAATTTCTGCATTTGCATATCTAGAACTCTAGTTATGACCGTTTGAAGTGGACCCTTGTTTTAGTTAGTTTCCAAACTTGCGTTTTGTGAGTAGTTGTGCTCCGAGCAAGGCTACCCCTGGCCGCCGGCCTTCCAGACCGGC